>NW_006499435.1:708155-740859 GCF_000471905.2 Amborella trichopoda
ATCCCTAAATTTAATATGGACTGTTGGGGTCGTATGTAGACATGAACCAATGGGCTAACCTCAATATTATATATATATATATATATATATATATATATATGGTTGGGCTAAGTCGTCATTAATTTGGACCTACCTGAATGGATAAGGGCTAGGATAGCGATGGAGCTGGACCCAACCTAGGTCCCATCGATGTAAAATGGACCCTATTAATCAACTAGGTTCAATCAAGGTCTGAATTGGTCAACCCGTCAAGTTGGTGGATCAACCCGACCCACCTGAGTGCCACTGTAGAAAGGTATTCATCTTGAGTGGTAATGTGTGAATCATGATGCATGAATAGCGGTGGCAATTGGGTTGAATTGGTAAGTCAGTCTATTTTCATATGACCGAAGATCTAACTTGGGTCTAGGATCCATCCGCGGCCTTATTGCGTTGGATAAGGTACAGGTCAAGGTCAAGGTCAGCCCGACCCAACCTAAGTTAATATTTATGTATAATATATATGTACATTTACAATATTATTTATAAGAAAATTGTTTCGCACAAGCTAGACAGTATGTCTGCAAGCGCTTCCAAAGCGATTTAATTCTATATGGACTAGTAGAAGCAATTGAAAAGTCCAAATGTTTTATAATAGAATCATTATTTTTAATTTTTAAAATTTATTTATTTTATTTTATTCATGATCTCTATGTTAGATACTACATGTCTTTAAAAAATAGGTCAAAAAACCCATATGAAAAATAGATTTTTAAGTGGTGACTTAATTCTTTATGAACCAGTAGAAACGGTGACCTTATCCATAAATACTATAAAATCTCTAGAAGTCCAATTAGGAGGCGGTCGGGTTCGTTAGACCCATTAATATGCACCTATAATATGCACCTAGACATGAGATATCCTAGGGGCAAAAGGTTACCTTACAGTGCATTTATAGAAGCAAATGGACAAACGGGCATTTAAAAGTACTCATACCCCTATCCCAGTAAAGCCTCACACTTTTCGTGGGGGTTCATGCCTACACTTTTAGCGGGGGGCGTCCCGATAGTCTTATCGCGCATGTCTGGGGCCTCCAATGGATTTTGGGGTTCGAATCCCCAGTAAAAACACGAAAAGTGCGGTGGTCGACTTCCAGTTCTCCTTTCCTACAGAGAAGAAACACTGTACTGGGTCTGCTTTTGCAGGGCCTCGCCCAAATGACACTGTGAAAAAGTATATTTTTAGAGGCTTTTAGAACCGTTAAAAGCATGAAAGACCGCGCCTCCAAAGAAGACAATGATTACTGCGTTAGAAAAATTGGGAAGCGTCACGCTGTAAAAGCTTATCCTTGACAAACTATTTTTCTTTTGGAAATGTATAAAGTTCGATTATTTATTTTTAATATAAGGAGTTTATAATCAATTTGGACCGTTAGATGACAAAGCAGACGGCCAGGAACGTGCTATTTTAATTATCTTCTTTGCTTTTGGGATGTTGGGGCTTATCCAAACTTTGGAAAGAGTTGTGGGGAGAGAGAGACAGGGCTCAGTCTTCTCTCTCTCTCACTAAACTCCGTCGACAGGGAGACAGAAGGACCGGGCAACTTGATTGACTCAAACGTTGCATACAATAAAGCGGTCCCTCTCTCTCTCTCTAAATGGATCTATGTAACATCTGAGTCTCTCTCTCTAAATGGATCTCTGTAACATCTGAACTCTCTCTCTCTAAATGGATCTATGTAACATTTGAACTCTCTCTCTAAATGGGATCTGAATTCTCTCTCTCTCTCTAAATGGGATCTGAATTCTCTCTCTCTCTCTAAATGGATCTATGTAACATATGAACTCTCTCTCTAAATGGGTTCCCTGCAACATCTGAATCTCTTTCTCTCTCTCTCCTGATTATGTCAAGTTGCAATATGAATGGATTTCTCTGGATGGGCCACTTCCCCCCAAGGCATCTGATACAATCAAGTCGCATTTGCATTTCTCTCTCTCTCTTACTATGCTCCATCAGCGTCAGGCAGACAGAAATTAAGAAACTATTGATTAAGACAATTTCTCTCTCTCTCTAGACTGGACGTGGAACTTCTAGAAGCCACAGTGAGACGACAAATATTTCCACATTCCATTTCCAACTTGCTCTAAACCAAGAAACTATTGAAGGGGACGAGGAATTCCAAATTCAGCTTTAAACAGGTCTTAAAAAATCTCAGATACAGTAAATGTTAGAGGAATCTCAAAGTAAAAAAACTGGTTTCTGAGCCCTAATGTCGATGGTCGAGATACCTGTAATACCAAAACCTTGTCCAATCAATCATCTAGTTTCCATTAAAAAGTCTTACTAAGCTTAAATAGTTCCTGTTAAACTGAGTCTCAGTAAAATCCTCAAGTTACTACCGCTCCATTCTTAGCCACAAAAAGCCTAGCCAAAACTCAAAAGACCTTCTAATCCATAAACAGAGTCTATAAAATATCAAATTCGAATTTTAATATTTATCTCGTGTTTGGAATTATTAAAAAATTGCAGCATAACTAGTTTCATTATTAATCATTATTACAGCTCTTATTCATCAAAATTTCTAAATTAATCATGGATATCATTGTTAAGCTATCATTTATTGTTAAAAAACCGCAGTAAAACTTGATATTAGTAGTACTGATTAAAAAAAAAAGATAATAGTCGGTAAACAGATAAACAATCACATAGGAACTTTTCTTCAACTGCAAATTCGCAGAGTCTCACCAGTGAAGCAACATATTCTTTCAAAAAACACACAGAGAAGTTACAAAACTAATAACTTTTAGGCCCTAGCAATAAATCACAAAAAAGGAACATAAAGGCGCTATCTCGGTCCAAATATAGTAAAACAATCGCTATAGATCTCAACTTTCAGCAATGAATAACAGATTCTAAAATAAATTTCCTACAAAATCACTTGATTACTCAACGCTTAGTAGAAAATTGCAGTAGAACTCATCATTCATCAACAAAAAGTGCAGAAAACCCTGTGAAATAACAATTAAACAAAATATAGCTCACAAATCTCTTCATAGCCATTAAAAAAACAGTAATTAGGGCACAAATCGTACCTCCATTGAGCCAAAGCAGCAGAGGTTTCTCTGAAACATTCCCTTGAGCTTCAAAGAACCAATAAAACAGAGCTTTCCCATCTCCTTCTCTCAATCTCACATATCCTGAATAGTGCCTGAATTCAACCGGAGGCTGACCAGGAAGATTCAAAACCAGGTCATCTTCAGAGCTCTCAGCTCTTGCTTTAGCCGCTATTGCATAAGACGCTTGAAGAAACGAGATAAAAATGCACAGCAAAACCGCACCGTAATCCGCCATTATCCACAAGTTTGTAAAGATCTCGTCAGATGTCGACGGAAATTAGGCCGGAATATAGACGAAATGGCCGGAATGGGAACAAAACGGCCGGATAATGATAGGAAAAGAGGCCGGAAAATGGCGGGCTTAGCCTTGGTTATTGGCCCCTGAAAATGAATGCAAAAAATGGGACCCATTTATATAGAGCACGAGAAGAAAATTTATTTTTCAAATTCATGTAATTTTGAGAAAAATAATAAAAGAAAAACATCTCTTCGCCGTGTGCTCTTAAGTCCTATATCTCACAAGACTCGAACTAAAAATATTACTTGTATATAAAAAATCTTCATCTTTTTTATTTTACAACCCCTAGATATTTTTTGTCGTAAATTTTTTATCTAAACAAACAGTAAAATAACACTTTGTTAAAATTTCATCACTCTCTAAAACTCTATCTCTTTCTTTACTTTTCGGTGAATTTACCGACTAAAGGATTTAGCTTGAGCTCGAACACGAGCACACCTTTTATGTACGAGAGAGATGGAGTTTGGGTTTTAGAGAGAGATGAAGTTTTAGAGAGAGATGAAGTTTTAGAGAGAAAAAGATAGAGTTTTGAGAGAGAAAAAGGCGATGTGAGAGAGAGATGGTGTTTTAGAGAGATAGAGTTTTAAGAGAGAAACGATGACGTGAAAGAGAGATATAGCTATTTCATAAGTTGTTCAGGCTAATAATACATGGTCAAAAAGAATTAAGGGGTTGGAAGATAGAAAAGATGGAGTCCTGTTGCTTATAAGTAATATTTCTAATTCTTGAATCTGATGAGATATAGAAGTTAAAAATAAGAGATAATATGATATTTTCCCAATAATAAATAAGGCACAATATACTTTTGGTACTGGCTTTAATGAAATTATGGGGAAAAGGTTTGTATAAGGTGAGCACCTTTATATAAGGTGCCAAACCTTATAATGTACCAGGAAGGTGCACCTAAAAAACCTTATCGACCTCGAGATTTATAGACATGAAAAAAAAAAGATTTCTAGTCCCAAAAATAGTTCATCTAATTACACATTATCTGGACTGTTCATTTTTTGAGATTTTCAAGTGTCCTTAGATCTGTTTTATCGTCACTATTTCTAAACCTTTAAATTTTATAATTAGGGGCAACAATGTATTTTCATATCATCACTCTTTGTGGCATTGAAACGGCATTTTCAACATAGTTTTGCGGTGCACCTTATTTCAATAGTATACAATTGATACCCTATATAGACCTTACCTACTAAATTTTGTTAAGAGGAGTAGTTCGGGTATTGAAAACCTCATAATGCTTGAAACTTGAAGTTCTAACCTTAGTTATAAAACTTAAAATTCCTGACTGTTCAAATTGAGCAAATCTACAAACGCCTTGAAAATAGATAGTCTACGTAATTTGTCACTATAGGTAGTATGTTCATGGTTTGAAATTCTTTTTTTCTTTATATCCATATACATTGTTGTTAATTTGAAAGTTCTTAAACTTACAAAACATAATTTTATTTTTTAGGTGCATCTTATTTCTATAGGGTGAGGTTTGTATAGAGCCGAGGCTCTAAATAATCAAAGTAATACACACCTTCAAATAGTATCGAGAATATGATTTCAATACTGGAAATCTTTGTGATAGCCTTAAAATATAGTTTCATCTTTAATTGTAAAATTTAAAGCTTCAAAAACGGTGTAGATCAAATAGATTTAATGAAAACTTGAAAAGCTTAAAATTTTATGATCCAAAAATTATAATATGCACTATTTTCAAAACTTGAAATCCATTTTTTTCTCATGTCCATGCATCTTGATGCTGAAGATATTTGAGCATCAAAACAACCCCTTGCCATGAATTTTTTGGGGTGGACTCTAATTTGATTGATTGTTTAGAACCTCGGCTATATATAAACTTTTTCTATTTCTATAATATAAAGTGGCAATCTCAAACAAATTTTTTCCCTCCTGGAAATAGACAAAGGGTCCAATAATTTAGACAACCCATCCAAATCTGTTTAATTTCATAATATGTCCCTTTTGGACCATTAGGCATGGATATGAATTGTTTTCTATACAAGAAATTAAATTTATTTTCAATATATCTTTTGAGGGATTGTATAATAGTATTTACCTTTACTAAAAGGAGGTGTAGCTACCCTTAATCCTCATACATTAAAAACTTTTGCACATATTTAAAGAAAAGTTTTTTCAAATTTTATGTGCAAAGATGCATATCCCTAATTATTTGATTTTACATGTAACAGTTAGTAGTGGTGATTGTGAAGTCTTTTTATTAAAAATAATAAATCTTATTATATACTTTCAATTTTTAATTTATAGTAACATAAAATACTGAAAATGATACAAAAGTCTTCATTTATTTTTTTCAAACTTTAAATGCAGCAAATAACATACTCTCAAGTACTCATATTTCACATATAATGATTAGGAGTGAATGAGGCGACTCTATTCCAAAAGTATACAATCTTAGGAATGCTTTTCCATTAATAAAAGCCAAAATTATTTTAGAAAATAATAATAGCAAAAAAAAATTTATTTGGTAGAAGGTGAGAAGGTCCTTACAGACAGTATCTTCAATTCTAAACGTAGTGTAGTCTACATCTTAGGTATGGTAGTGCAATTTTATGAGATAATAGGGGTATTTTGGTTTCCCAATAAATTGTTTTGAGAGACAAAAGAAATTCGAATCACCATCCCTGCAACATTTATTGTCAGAGTCGTGGCTGGAATCAATGTGTCGTACGTACTCCTTTTCCAAATAATTGTCAAATGACAATAATAGCCTCATTTATACTTGTCCTAGCCTTTTGATACAAGAAAAAAAGAGGGGACTTTTCCAGTCCCTTTGTAAAAATGTAACTGATGTAATATTTTATCTAATGTTTATTTAATTTCAAAAATCCGTTTAAAATAAAAATTATTGGAAGTTGGAATAAGTGAAAAAGTAAAAAGTTAAATAATCAATAAATTTGATGTAATTTAATAAAATCTCCAAAATGAGAGTGATTAATGACCAAATAACCTCAATTTTGTAAATATAATTAATGGAAAAAACTAGCGAGGCACATGTAATAAATAGTAATATGGGTAGAATTTCAATCATCATATTGGGTGGTTCAAAATGCATATCACTATCTAAATTTTATTTATTTTTATAGATATCTGATCGTGATGAAATTTGAGCATGGGGGTAATTTGGTTATTTGAAATTATTGAAAGTATTTTGTTTTTATTTATATATGGGGCATGATGATGTCAAATATATATAGCCAAAATTTCATCTCATTCTTATTTCTAAAAAATAAAATATTAAAATTTAGATAGTACCATGTATTTTGAACCGTCTAATGAAAATTTTATGACTGAGATACCACCTATATTACTATTCATTATACATGGCAATTTTTGTAGCTTCATCCAAAACTAATACAACAATTCATATTTCAGATAAAACTACCATATTAGATATATATTTTTTAAAAAATCCAAAAAAAATTGTCTTCTCTACCAACCAAAATCCCATCAAGCTGCATGTCCAAGTTTATGATATTTAGGACAATAGCACCTCAAAACCCTACTAGAAATTACAATTTTGGTGTTAGAAATACCTATGATAGCTTGCAAAATTTTTGAGGCGTAGCATAGAGTATAAATATGTAGAAATGGTGAAATATTAACATAGAGGTATAAGCAGAGGGAGGCACTGCATTTACTCTGCTCGGTTACGATAGCGTGTTCGTTTTTCTCTCTTAATTTTTTTTTTTTTTTGTTCTTTTGATTTGTTTTTTCTGTCTTTGTCCTCCTTTCCTCTTGATTTTTTCTTTTTGATTCTCCTCCTCCTCCTTTCTTATGCTTCTCCCTTCTTCCATTCTTCTTTCTTTTTATCATCTTTTTTCTATTGTTGGTTTTATTTCCCTACTTTCAATCTTCATGTGCAATTCCCTCTTCCTCTTCTTTTTTTTTTTTCTTTTCTTTTCTTTCTTCATGTGCAATTCCCTCTTCCTCTTCTTTTTTTTTTTTTCTTTTCTTTTCTTTCTTGTGGGCTCTCAAAGGAGCATATGAGCATTCTTTTGGCTAGTCTTAGTCTCGACAAACTTAACAGGATAATTATCTTCATTCAACTATCCATCAGCAATGGAATGGATGAGATGAGCAAAGATGGATCATGATACAATAAACTTTTTTTGTTTTTTATTGGGCAATTCAGTGGGGAAACATGCCTAATAATAGAAACACAATTGGAATTAGATAGGAAAGTATATGAGCATAACATAGAAATATAGTAGAATTAGGTCTTACAATGATGTTTCATGTCGGAATTCATAAACGATTTTGGGTTGAAGTTTTCCATACCGCAGTCTTTGTAATAAACAGGATTCCCTTGACCAACTTGCTTATGGATTCACCATATTCTTTGTTGTTTGACCGCTTATCAGACTATTATTCACTCTGGGCTTTTGGTTGTCGGTATTTTCTGTACCTTCGAGACTGTGTTGCGAATAAATTATCTCATCGTTCTCTTCCATGCATATTTTGGGTTACAGTATTCTGCATAATGGTTACAGATGTCTGCATCCACCCACAAGATGAGTTTATATCTCTAGACATGTTGTAGTTGATGAAAATATCTATCTTTATGCTAACTCCAATTCTTTGTTTGAAAGTGCTCAGGTTCATGGAGAGCTCTCCACCTATGCAAAATGATCAGAGTGTTATGAGCTTGACACACGTACTCCTTCATCTTTTGATACATTACCTCCACATATACTACCCATATGGGATGCCCTTGATGTATCTGATCTCTCAAGTCTTGCTTTTCTCATCATCAATGATAACTCTTCAATTTCTCTTATAGAAGATGATGTGACCACAACAACACTAATCCAAGATGTCCAGGATGATGTAACGCACAATCTGGTGATGAAAATGCTACCACACAAAAAACCAACCAATCTAATTTTTTGCCTGCCTTTGAGCATTCTCGTCATCGCATGGTCGCAAGATCTCAAGATGGTACTCGAAGACCTCAAACTCTCCCATCTATGGCAGCAATATCAAGTACTTCTATTTTTGAAGCTATCCGTTCTGAATCTAAAACCTGTCTGAACCTAAAACCATTAAGTTTGCTTTTGGTCATTCAGGTTAGCATCATGTAATGGAAGAAGAAATTAAAGCCCTATATAGTAATTCAACTTGGGAGCTAGTTCCATGTCTTTCAGGTATTGATATTGTTAGTTATCGTTGGGTCTATAAGACTAAATTAACTTTTTATGGTAGTGTAGAGAGAATTAAAGACATACTAGTTATTAAAGGATACAATCAGGTTGCTAGAATTTATTTCTCTGAATATTTAGTCACGTTGATAATCCTGCTAGTATTTGTATTGTGCTCACCATAGCTATTGTGCGCCACTGACCTATCAAATAGCTTGATGTGAAAAATGCTTTCTTGCATGGCTTTCTTAAGGAACCTATATTTATAGAACAACCTTCAGGAATTGTGAGCTTAAAATATCCAAATCATGTTTGTAAATTTGTATGGTCTCAAGCAAGCACCACTATTTATTATCATTGGGATTTTATTATAGCATAGCTGATTCATCTCTATTTGTTTCTTGTACGATTGAAGGCATTATTCTCTTTCTCCTTTATGTTGATGATGTTATTGTTACTGGTGATAATTCTGATATACTCGAATTGTTCATTTCTCAACTTGAAAGGAAATTTGCAATGAAAGATCTTGGTGCTTAAATACCATTTCTCAACTGGTGATAATTCGGATATTCTTAATCGTGCTCAAATGCTTGGTGCCAAATCTATTTCAACACCAGTGACAATGAAGAATAATATTCATGAGATTTTGGATCCATTTCTTGATCAATCCCTTTATTGGAGCATTGTTGGTGCACTGCAATACATTACTATAATACGGCCTAACCTTTCCTATAGTATCAATACCGTATGTCAATTTACGCATGCTCTTACAATTGCACATTTTCAGGCAGTGAAGCGGATTCTTCGTTATCTTGTGGTACACAGTCTTGCAGTATAAGAATTTTATCTGCTAGTTCCCTTGAGTTGCATTCTTTATTTGATGCAGACTGGGCTAGATGTCAAAACACTCGCTGTTCAACCACTGGTTTTTGTACATATCTTGGTTCCAACTGCATACCTTGGAGTGCTAAGAAACAATCAAATGTGGCTCATTTAAGTGTTGAAGCATAATACCGATCTATAACATCCACTATTGCATAATTGACATGCATTTCTTTTATTTTTCGGGATATTGGGGTACCTGTTTCTCATCCACCAACATTGCTTTTTGACAATATTAGTGCTCTCTATATAACAATTAATCATGATTTTCAAGTCCGGACAAAGCACATTGAGTTAGACTATTATTTTGTGAGTGAAAAGGTTGCTCTTGGTTACTTATTACTCGATTTGTTTCCTCCAGCAATCAAGTAGCTGATATCTTCACCAATCCTTTGCTACGAGATTTTTTTCAAGATCTTTGCTTCAAACTCGAGCTTCAAATGCTTCCTTAATCGAGTTTGAGGGGGAGTAATAATAGAAACACCATTCAAACTAGATAGGAAAGTATATTGCCATTTCCTTTTGAGGGGAGAATGTAACAAGATAGGAAAATGTATATTGCATGTAATAAAATAGGAAAGCGTATATTGCACCATTCTATTATCATTATATATACAATGAAAGAACCACCACAAAATTTGTGTGGAGCACAATTATTTTCTCAAAGAGTTCCTATCTCTCTCACATTCTTCAAGGCCCCCTAGCTATTTTTTCAAATAGATTAGGAGTTAGTTTTTTGAAATTGTTAGTGGAGTGGTGTCAGTGGAAATAGGTACCACAACATAGTGACCAAGGTGTGAGGATGCTACCACTACGACCCAGCCCCTTTCTCTATGATACCATAAAACTAAAGAGCACATTGACTTTCCAATATTTAGTAGTTAATAGACACAAGCCTCATTTGAATGTCTTACTGGAATAAAAAGGCTTATATTTACCTGGCATTCGGGGCGCTCGTGTCAACAATTGCTTGAGAATGCAGGTACAGTAGGCTTGGCAACTGACTAGGCTTGGGCTGGGCTAGCCGTGGCCTCAATCTGATCGTGCCAAAGAGGCCCTGATGTAGCTAAGCTAGGCTAAGTTGGTTATAATAAACTCAAAAAAAGAATGATAAAAGGTAAGGAAAACATGGGGTTGGGCTAGGTCAGCCCTATCTTGGCCCTGCCCTGGCCCAATCGGGCCTTGGGTAGTAATAATAGCTTGGCTTCAAGCCACATTTTGTGGCATAAGCCCTAATTTTTTGTGGCCGGGTCATACAGTGGACCCTTGCCCTAACCAAGTATGACTCTACTTACCATTATTGCAATTAGCAAAACATTGGTCTTTTCCATTTACTCAGTTTGACTATTTATTGAGCGTATTTCATTTCTCAAAAGACTATAGTTTCAATTTATTTATTTTGTTGAGATCATTAGCCACTCAAACTTTAATAGTAACTAATCGAGGTTTGAGACCATTTTTGTGAGGAAACCCCCAATTTTTCTTAAAATAAATGAGATCAAATTTCTAGAATATGGTGTTGGTCTTGGCCTAATTCTTGCTGGTGTAGTTTATGTGAGGTGGTATCCTTTTGAAAAAAAAATAGCGCTACACCTCCAACTTGGCCGCGCTTTAATGTCTATATAATGGTTTTTAAAAAATTATTTTCACTTCTACTTATGAAATTTAAAGCTTTAAATATATTGCAGACTCTTAAAAATGGATGCTCTAAATAATATGTTACAGGTACGGATGTAAATGGGCTAGTTTGAGTCCACATCAACCACAACCCAGATCCAACCTGACTAAGTTGGGGTGAGACAGAGACCTGGTTTAAGTCCAAGTCATGGGATTTTGACCCAACCCATCAAATCGGTCTAGATTGGGATATACATAACAAAAAAATATTAAACATATAATTTTATGTATATATAAGCAATACGAATAATTTAGGAAAACTTACATAATACCCCTTCACTTAATTATCTATATATTGATCCCTCAATACTTTTTTTATTCACATAAACATTATTATTATTTTCTTTTGTATTGATCCTGTTAGTAAATTTTTTAAGTCAATTTGGATGAAATACCCCTCTCAGTTTTTTTTTAAAAAAAAGGTTTAAGGTCAGTTAGACTTTTGCGGGGTTGAATCAACCTCGGCCGCATGAACTTTCCCCAATGTCGAACCAACTTTAAACTTAATTTTTTTAGTATTTGACTAAGAGGGATATTTCCATGGAAACTGACCTAAAAATTTCACCCAGGTGGTGGATGCAAACGAAAGCAGTAGCAATGTTTATGATTTAAATAAAAAGTATGCGGGGATATAAAACAGTAGCAATGTTTATGATGTAATAAAAAGTATGTGGGGATATACCAGTTTCGTAGAAGTCGATGCCAACCCGACCCGAACTGATAAGGTCTAAGCTGGATCTGAACCCGACCCAAGTCTACGTCCACGCCAGAGCAAGTGCACCTAAACCCAACAGAGACATGAATCGGGTCCACCACCCAACCTAGGGGGTTGAACTTTACAAGTTAACCTTTTAGTATCCATCCAAATATCAATAGATAAAAAAAAAAAAGAATTTTGAGTTCTTAACATTTAGATATTTCCCTCCAAATATTGGATTGCTCAAGTGTAATATTAGGAGGTTAATATTTTTTGGGAAAGGTTTCTATACTTTCCCTACATCATAGAAGAGCTATCCTTCCCCTAACATCTAGCCGACTAATTTTGATCAAGAGAGCCACTTATCGTTTGATTTTAGATCCAATGTCTCAAAGTATTTTATATTTAGTTTTTTTTATACAAATTGTATGAATATAAAATTTGGTACGTGCCGTCTTCTCCTTGGGGCGCACCTATTAAAATATTAAAAATAATTTTTCGATAAAATGTAATAACCAAAATATCCATTGAATCTTTCAAGGGTATTTTGATCATTTTATTCTATTGGAAATATTTTTTTTTATATTTTTAGCTCGTGCAAGTTTAATAGAGGATTGGACGTCCAAAATTTGGTGTCAAAATAGTTTATAGAAAAAAATCAAAATAAAATAGTGTAAAGACATGACATTGTAATTGGGGTAATCTTAGCCCTCTATTCGGAATGGACGGTTAGATAAAAGGAAGTATATAAGTTTTATGTTGTAGAGGAATCATAGAAAGCTTGCCCATATTTTTTAAGCCCACATAAGGTGTCGCTTAAATTACATCCCTGAAATTTAGGATCTAAAAAAGTATTCCCAGCATTAGATTTCTATGAAAGAGTAGATGATCATGTACTCCCACGAGACTAAGAAATCTTTTGCAATAAATTTTTTTTTTTTAATGTTTCTTTTGCCATAATTATCCATTCGAATTTTGGTCCCCAAAGTTATGCCGCAAACTTGTGAGATGCATGGGGAAAAAAGGACATTCTATTATTATTTTGACAAGAGAAAAAGGAACATTCTATAAAGTTACTTTGTCGTGTGAACGATTGTTTGCTGACCATTTTAATATTTTAATAATAGAAAGCATATAATAATAAAAAGGGTGGGGCTTGTACAAGGATGAGGTCTTAAACAAGTAAAGCATACCTTCAAATAATATTGAAAGATGTTGTTTTATTACTGACAATTTTTTTGATAGCCTGAAAAATTATTTCTATCTTTAATTATAAAATTTAAAGCTTCAAAAATAGTAGAGATGGAGTAGATCTAGGAACATTTATTTTTTTTGAAAAGTAACGGTCTAGAAAATGCTCCATTTTTTCTCTTGTCCATACATCGTGAGGTCGAGATGATTGATTTGAAGATTTTTGGGTGTCAAAAAAACTTTCTTTAATGGAACTTTTAGGTGCACCTTGAAATGACTGTTTAGAACCTCGCCTTTATATAAACTTCTTTTATAATAAAAACGTCAATTAAAAAGACCAAGTCACCTTAGAAAGTATCGTGGTCTTTTTAAGTTCCATTTCGCTGTGGTATATCTTATGAAATAATAATAAAAAATTATTAAAATTACTTTGTTCAGGATTAAATTCATGATCATAGGAGTCAAGTTTTAAATATGTAAAATTTTAGATCCAAATTTCATCTTTAAGATAAAATTTTGAAGGAGCCCACGTTCAAACTGGTGTGCAACACCAAAATGTGTGCCTTATTCATTTGAGGGTACATAAATTTCCATAATTTTTTCAATTAAATAAAAAATACCAAATACTTTTTATGATTTTTGGTGTATTTGAAAGGATGATCGAAGCCTTTACAAGGCTTGTGTATTGATATGTTCGATTAACTTAACATTTAGGGTCGTTTCTTGCTTGAAATATTGCTCAATTTTAGAAGTTTTTGATAAATCAATGTTTAAAAAAAAAATATTTTGCTTAATAAAATTATTATTTTTATGAATACGGAAAGCGTTTTTCAATTTTTCTTAATAAATTAAATTTTTTTGATAAAATTATTTATTTTGATAAAAATATGTTGTTTTTATTAATATGACAAAACCTATATGTATCGGTCTCTCTCTCTTGTGACATCGTGTCTTCTACAGATGCATTTCTAGAAGGACATGTAAAAGTTGTTGGATCAATTTCTTTTCCATTGTTTTTAATTCTGAATAGCAGTATCTTGAAGTGTTACAAAACTTGAAACTGGAGTGCGTAAACATATGTGTGCTTATTTTTTTAATAATAAGCATAGACAAATGTAATGTTTCTGCAACACCTGAGTACATATTTATACTGGGGTAATACATTTGTGGTAAGGTGTTGTAAAATTATTATCAGGCTTCATTCTTGGAAACAAAAAGATTTATGTGATTTGTTTGGGATCATGTACAGAACCATAGTATTCAATATTAATTTATATAAAAATTTGTTTTACTTTTGTTGTAAGATAAATGTACTTAATAAGATATTATACACTTAATCTAAGTTTTTCTATTTTTTTAATTTTTTTTTGAGGGTTTTGACCTTTCTTTTAAAAAAAAAAAATCTACTTTATCAGTTAGTCTGGTTAACCACCCCGGTTAGTCCGGTTCCGATTCTAACCACTCTTACCCTCTTGTTTGGTTAACCCTTTTAGTTCGATTTTGCACACACTGATCCAACCATCTATCTAGATCGAACGGCTAGAAGCAACCTACGTGTCTATCATATGTAATTAGGGATACATCTAAATTGCCCTGTCTATCATGATTCTAGAAAGGCTCATTTTTTAGAAGTAAAATTACCAAAAAATTATAAGATAATTTATAACATATTTGATGTTTTGAGGATAACTTATTATCTTTTTGTGAATATTTTTTTCTTCATAAGGTAAATATAATTGGGAAACGTTTCTATGCTTTCCCTACAACATAGAAGTTCTATCCTCCTCCTACCATCCAGCCGTCCAATTTTGATCAAGAGAGCCACTCGCCATTCGAACTTAGATCTGACCTCTCAAAGTATTTTATTTTTAGTTTTTCTTATACAAATTGTATGAATATGAAATTTGGTGCGTGCCATCTTCTCATTGGGGCACACCTATAAAAATATTAAAAATAATTCTTTGATAAAATATAATGATCAAAATATCCCTTGAAACTTTCAAATGGTGTTTTGATCATTTTATTTTGTTGAAAATATTTTTTTTATATTTTTTGCTAGCGCAAGTTTAATAGCGGAGTGGACGTCCAAAATTTGGTGTCAAAATAGTTTATATAAAAAAAATTAAAAATAAAATAGTATAGAGATGTGACATTGCGGAAGCTTAAGTAATCCTGAAGGTGGGGTAGCTGTCTAAGTGGTGCCAAAGAACTTCAAAATCTCAATAAAAGGAATTCAAATAACATGTATTCAACAAGTGACATACTCAACTCATGTATGTCAGAGACATAGCCGACGCTGCACACAACCCAACTGCCCTGGCACTTTCTCCTCTTCACAACCGGCGCTTTTTAACCCTCCTTTCAAAATGGACCGTGGGATACAGGGAGGATAGAACTTCTATGATGCGGAGAAGCATAGATAGCTTGCCGAATATAATTTGACTTATATGTGGCCGCTAAACATACGCGTCTTTTTACTGGCGTAAAAAACTTGACTATGAATAAATTTTTTAACATCATTAATGTTAGAGGTAGGAAACCTAAATACATTGACTTGGGGTTGGTGTTAACCAACTACCCATGTTAGCTACCTCGGATTGAGACTAGGCTTGGGGCAGGCCAGCCATGGCCGTACCCCCGTACAAGTCCCTACAGGGCTGCCCAAGCTTAACCCTTGTCTTGTTCAAGTCGATTCGGGCTTAAAACAAGTAAAAAAAAAAAAAGGGGAAAAGAGAGTAGACTCAATATTGTTAGATTTGCTTCGGAGTCTTTTTTTAGTTTGGTGAGAAAAATGAAGCAATTTGATACTCCAACGGATTTGAGGGAAGGCTTCGGTTTTTTTTAATTTAATATAAATAAATTAAACATTTATATATAAAAAGGTGATGTTTGTATAAAACCAAGGCTCTAAATAATCAAAGTAGAGCGCACCTTCAAATAATGTCGAAAAATGTGCTTTCAATACAAGAAATCTTTACGATAGCCACAAAATATATTTTAACCTTTAATTATAAAATTTCTTCAAAAATAATATAACTCAAGCAAATCTATAAAAATTTGAAAATCTTGAAAATTGACGATCCAAAATTACATTACAATATGCACTATTTTCAAAACTTGAAATCCATTTTTTCTTCTCATGTCCATGCATATTGACGTCCAGATGATCAATTTGAGGATATTTGGGCATCAAAACAATATCTTCTAGTGAAATTTTCAAAGTGGGCTCTGATGTGATCGTTTAGAGCATCGGCTCTATATAAATTTTTTCTTATATAAAAATACAAAAAATAATGTAAAATTCAAAAAAATTTCAAAAAATAAATAAATTATATAGATATGCCTTTGTTTTGACCAAAAAGACCGAAGCAAAGGCCGAATCCACCCAAAGCAGACCCGAATTTGACCAAAGCGGCCTAAATTTGACCAAAATAGTAACACCAATATTCGCTCCGCTTCTGTTTAGGCCTAAAGTCTAAAAGCTTCAACCTCTTTGGCCGAAGTGAAGCGAATTCAATAACACTGAGTAGACCCTTAGCTCGGCCCTGTGGGCCTAGCACTCAATTGCAGGGCCTGGCCTTTGGACCACATTTTGTGCCTACGCCCTAAATTTTCAGAATAGCAAGCCCTATTAGAGGGGAGATCAACAGTATACGATGACATCGACTTTACAATCAAATTGATTTTTTGGATAAAGGTCGGATGATGATAATTTGGATAGAAGTTGGCTTTGGGGTACAATTAAAGCCTAAGTATAAGATTATACGGTTAATCTTCCTATGCAAATTTTAAGGCTCAAATTTCCACAATATAGCTCAGTTGCAGTGACAATTTGCAAAGGTTTTTCAAGGATTGAGTTATGTGGTCTAAGTATCTGAGCCTTGAGAAGCAGTCAACTCAGAAACTCAGAAGAGGGAGGATGTTTCACTCACGGATTGAGGACCCAAAATTTCACATGTTTATCATTCCAATCACCGTGATTTTGAATCTCAGAAAAAAAGAATGGATTAAGAACCTTGGGTATGATTAATCATGTGCCTTTCTTTTTCTTTTTTTTCCTTTTTTTTGATATAAAAGAATTTCTTATTTTGCTTAATAACAAATCTCTCTTTCCCACATAACATAAACAATTGTCTCATGGCTGACACAGTATTTCGTTTTGCCCAAAATTCTATGAGCCGGTATGGTATGCTATGCTACCTCGGAAGGATAGTTTGCTTCTATTCCCAGGTTCAAAAGAATTACTAGGATTTTTTTCAATCTGAAATTTTAGAAACCACTCATGAATCTGTAGATGATTATTCTCGAAAGAAAAATATTTGAAATTTCAGTATTCTATTTCTAACGTCTAGATCTCACCCTCTAAAAAATAGATGCTTTCCATTCAATCTTGAGAAAAAAAAAAAAAATTTCAAGGGTTTAGAGGGTCCAGTAAGGATTTTTTTTATTAAGGATAATTGATGTATTAAAGAGGTTATATCCCCAAAATTTAGGATCCTAAAATTAATCCTCCGTGGGATTTTACACGAGGGACTAAATGGACAATATACTTCTCAGGGAGTAGAATATCTTTAGGCAAATTCTAATAGCTTTTCTCCATAAAGGCCTTCATTTTTGCTTGTTTATTTTCCTTGTCTATATTTATTTATGTCTAAATGGGTGGTTTAGGTTTCTTTTCAATTGAATGGCCTCTTAAAAACATAGGATCCTAGGCTTTAAGTTTGTTTTATTTTATGAAAACATTGAATGTCGCATCCAAAGAGTGAGAGTCATTTCAATCCCATTTATTCCTTTCAATCCCCTATTTTAATAGCTAACCCTAGAACTTATAGCAGCCTAAGTCAAAGCACTAATAAACCTAGGCAACATTCTCTCAGCCGAAAGAATTGAGGGAATTAAGCCACATTCTCATAGTACAAGAAAATTTATAGACTTAGGCTATTTTCCCCTAGGTGCAAAAAATGTGGTGACTAAAGCCTACTCTATCCTAAAAGCCAAAACACAGAATTAAAAGAAAATGGTTTGATAGGGCTGCAGTCCTATCAAATTAAGTAAATCCTCATCTCATAACTCATCAAAAATTGTAAGTCAAGTATTGGAAACCTTTACATCAATCCTCTTGATTTGAACATTATGGTTATGAAAAAAAATTAGGATTTTTAAGCTCTAAAAAAAATGTATATTATAACAAATAATTTAGATTATCTATTTTTCCTTAAAAATAAAAGCTCACAGATTTGCAATATCTTTATCATTGTTTTAGTTTCAAATTTTATTGTCAACATTGAATATTGATTTTTCAGCCATCATAGAGATTTAAGTCTCTCAATAGTACTTTCTAGACGAGAATTTGAGGTGAGGCTTTATTTTGTTTTCATAGGCCTTATAGAAACCTCATTCTTAAGAGAGTGTGTTTTAGAGAGGGGTGCAGTTTGCATATGGATGCATCCGTAGGTGGTAGAGGTAAGACGCACCTTCAAATTTTATCATAGTATACAATTTTGATGTAAAATGTTTTTAGGATTATCTCAAAATCTATTTTTATATATAATTATAAAATTTTAAATATAAAAAATGATTAAAATCAAGTAGATCCATAAACATACGAAAATCTTGAAAATGGACGGTATAGATAATATGTTGTAAAATACATTATTTTTGAGACATAAAATCTTTTTTTTTTTCATAGTCATGCATCTCGATGATGTCTTTCAACATTAAAACTACTTTTTTCGATGGATTTTTTAGGGGCATCCGTAGTTCTACATTATAAGGTAGCATCCTTTATGTAAACTTTTTCCTTGGGAGAGAAATGTTGTAGCGTGGCACGTGGGTGTGTAGAGAAAACATGTTGTAGCGTGGCATGTGTAGAGAGAAAGCGCATTAGAGGAACCTGGACATCACTGAAATTAATTTTCATAACTAACTTACCTTCCCAAAGGACACTGGGAATCTGCGGGAACACAGTCTGAAACTATAAATATTTTAAAATATTCCTCACAAACAACACATTCCATTAAACTCTAAAAGCCTAGAGAGAGAAAATACCCTAAAACATAGACTTACATGTAGCCCCAGTGCCAAGAGAGAAAGACACCAAGACAAAAACGCTAGAGAGAGAAAGACCAAAGAAAAAAATGAGAGAACCCACAAATACTCAAAGAGAGAGATAGGCTTAACCCAAAATCAAGAGAGTTAGAGAGAGAAATAACATTGGAAAATAGTTAGAGAGAGAAATAACATTGGAAAATAGTTAGAGAGAGAAATAACATTAGAAAATAGTTAGAGAGAAACCATAGTAGCTTGCCAAGTAATCTAAGCCTACTACTGTATGTTGAAGAACTTAGGTCACCCAGAGCCAGAGAGAGAGAGAGAGAAATACCCTAGAGCTAGAGAGAGAAAGACCAAAGACAAAAATGTGAGAGAACCCACAAACAAATACACAAGGGAGAGAGAGGTTAACCCAAGACCATGAGAGAGAGAAATAAGATTAGGAAAGAGTTAAGAGGGAGAAGCTTGCCAAATAATCTTAATGGTTGAACTTAGGTCACCCGCCATAACCAACCCCAGTCTCCCACCACGAAACCTCACCCCCAAAATTACTATTTTGCCCCTTCAACTCCCTCTCTAACCCCACCAAATCTCAACCCCCAAACCGGTAGTTAAGGACCCAATAAACCAAAAAATTACCCTTTAATTAACCCACTAATCCCACCATTTCAGCTCACCAAATTGAAACCACTACATAAAGCTCTCCACGACAAGAAACTCACAAAAACGCTTATAATTCAAAGCCATGCTCCTTTCCTCCCCACACTCGGCACACAAACACCATGGATTCTTATCGCTTAGCCTCGAATTCGACTGGAATTTATGCCGGAAACATCTTCCGGCGACCCCATCTCGACCTTCGCGTCCTGGAAGTCTTCTTGGCCGTCGGTGTCTTCGTGCTTTTCCATCAACTGAGGCCGAGAAACCGGCGCGGCCTGGCTTCCTGGCCGCTTCTTGGTATGCTCCCTTCTCTGTTATTTGGCCTGAAAAACGATATTTATGAATGGATTTCATGTGTCCTTATTAAAGAAGGCGGGACTTTTGTATTTAAAGGACCGTTATTTAGCAACCTGAATTGCGTTATCACTTCGGATCCCCGAAATATCGAGCACATTTTAAAGACGAAATTCGTTACCTTCCCAAAGGGCGAGTACTTTCGGAAGAATCTCAGCGATCTTCTGGGCTCCGGGATCTTCAACTCCGATGACGACGTGTGGCAGAGGCAGCGGAAGGTGGCGAGTATCGAGTTCCACTCGACGAGGTTCCGGCAGCTGATGCACGACTCGCTAGAAAGACTCGTCCACGAGAGGCTGCTGCCGGTTCTCGAACTCTACGGTGAACGCATCAGCGGGATCGATTTGCAGGACGTCCTCCTGAGACTGACGTTCGACAACGTCTGTATGATCGCATTTGGGGTCGACCCCGGCTGCCTCAGCCACAGATTACCGGAAATACCCTTTGCCAACGCCTTTGAGAAGGCAACTGAGGCCTCTGTTATGAGGTTTTTGATGCCCACTTCTCTTTGGAAAATTATGAGATTTTTTAACTTGGGTTCTGAAAAAGAGCTCAGAGAAGCCCTGGTGAGGGTTGACGAATTTGCTGGAGGTGTTATTAGAGAGAGAAAGAGAGAATTATTATCAGATTTTGGAAAAAAATCAGATTTATTGACTGTTTTTATGAGGATGAGAGACGAGGAGGGCAGGGCATTTTCGGAAGAATTTTTGAGGGACATTTGTATAAATTTTATTTTGGCGGGAAGGGACACCTCATCTGTGGCCCTGGCCTGGTTCTTCTGGTTAGTGGGACAAAATCCAGGGGTAGAGGAGAAAATTTTGGAGGAGATGAGGGGCATTTTGGGTCATAGAGTGGTTGAGGGACCACCAAAGTGGAGACCAGAGGAGGTGAAAAAAATGGAGTATCTGCAAGCTGCCTTGTCAGAGGCTCTCCGGCTTTACCCCTCAGTGCCCGTGGATCACAAAGAGGTTTGTTTCTCTCTCTAAACTTTCCCTCTTTACCGAGGTTTCTTTCTTTTCCTTAATTTTTTGTTCTCTTTCTCTATCTAAAGAGGTTTGTTTCTCTTTCTGACCTTTCTCTCACTAAAATGGTTTTGTTTCTCTCTCTAAACCTAAGGAAACCACATTTAACACCAAAAAAAAAAATTGAAATGTTAGCTGTGTCTTCCAACTAGAAACAAATAATTATTGTACACTATTTTTATGAGTCCCCCGACTTTTCCATAATTGTTTTATTTTTTCAACAAATTTGACTATTTGAGACCTTTTAGATTTTGTTTAATTTAAAAGGGACGTTTAACCAAAGATTATCTGAAAGTTTTTCTTTGGTTATACGTGGCTTACCTTAAAGGGAAAAGTTTGTATTAGAGCCCAGGCTCTAAACAATCAAATTAAATCTTACATCAAAATTTTTATTAAAATAGGTTGTTTTTTATACCCAAACATCTTCAAATTGATCATCTCGACATTTAGATGCATGGACATGAGAAAAAAATGGATTTCAAGTTTTGGAAATAGTGTATTTTGTTAGGCATTTTTGGACCATCAATTTTCAAGATTTTCAAGTTTTTATAGATCTATTGATCTACAGTATTTTTTAAACTTTATAAATAAAAATAAAAATATATTTTAAAGCTATCACAAAAATTTCCAATATTGAAACCACATTTCTTGATACTATTTGAAGGTAGGCTCTAATTTAATTGTTTAGGGCCTACGGCCTATACAAACCGCACCCTACCTACTTGGTTGTGTGTTTATTTTCTTATTACGTATATATTGATAATCGTGGACCCCGCCCCAACCTCTTATGGGACCTCACGCTCTGACACCTTAAGTTTGTTGGTGTGTAGGTGTAGAGAGAGGGTGGGAGGAAGAGATTTTATCTTTAAAATTAAAAACAAGAAGAGAGAAAGAGAGCATTTTATCACGATATTATATATAATGAGACAATGTACCATTGGTACAAAGAAGCTACAATTATTTATAACGGTCCCATGTGAAATCTGATTGTTTGGGCATGTCATAAAGTTTGAAAAAATTTCTTTTCAACTTTGAGCTTACTCAATAAAATGAATGCAACCACCCAATTCTATATTCAATAGTCAATATTAATTATGACCACCTTGTATTAAAAGCAACTGATCTCATTATATACTTTCCTTTTTATTATTTGTGTATAGGTGTGCATGAGAGAGAGATAGCTTAATTTGGTTGAACTTTGATTTTGCACTTGAACAAGTGCTCCACTTCTATTATTGTTCTTTCACAAGCAAACTTCTTTGAAGTGTGTTGGAGCAGAGAAAGAGAGAGTCACTCTTTCATGGCTTTTCTTATTAATGAGGTAGATGGACATCCTTTTCTTGCAAGAAAGTTAATGATATGGAAGTATACAATGAGGCCATTATCTTTAGTATAAGGTGGTCACAATTAATTTTGATCATTGGATGTGAAATTTGGTGACTACATTTATTTCATCGATCAAACTCGTAGTTCAAATTTTTTTCTTGCGAACTTTATGAAACACTCAAGCTACATATTTCACATAAAAAAAAAAAAAAACTATTGATATTGCATAAGCCTTTAATATCTCTCTCTCAAGATAGAAAAATAGATCATTAATGTTCAAAAGAGAGAGAAAAAGTGTGTAGGAGTGTAGAGGGAGCATGTGCGTTTCCTATGAGGTTCATTGGCATGTTATCTTGCGAGAAAGAATTAGATATTGCACGAGTCAAAAATGGAGAGAGACAACATTCTTGCATGAATGGCTTTTTCTTATAATGTGACGTTTATAAGTGCTTTTCTTGAGAGACGATATTGATGTTGTGATGTGAGAGTTTGTAACTTTGTACATTATCATTGCATCTAGGGTTGCAATGGGCCCTTGAACATTAAAGCTTGGGTCGCATTAAACAAAAAAGTGACCCCCAAGGGCTTGGATGGGCATGGCCCAAGGCCGGACAGGCCAGCCCAGCCTGTTTTCTTTATTTTTTTAATTTTTCATTTAGTGGGGTAGGGCCAAGCCAGACCTGGGTCAAGGCCAGAGCCTCTTTAACCCTGTTAGGGCAAAGCAATGCGGACCAGGGCAGGTGCTTGCCCTAGACCCGCCCCGTTGCCAGCCCTATGTTGCATAAAATAATTTTTCACATAATTTCCGGTTTTACTGTTCTTCAACAGGTCAGAGAGGACGACGTGTTACCCGATGGGACCGAGCTGAAGAAGGGCACAAAAGTCATCTATGCCATCTACTCAATGGGGCGCATGGAAAGCATATGGGGAGAAGACTGCCTCAAATTCAAGCCCCAAAGGTGGCTCAGAGATGGCAAATTCACAAGTGAATCAGCCTACAAATTCACAGCTTTTAATGGAGGCCCAAGGCTTTGTTTGGGCAAAGATTTTGCTTATTATCAAATGAAATATGTGGCCTCTTCCATTCTGTATGAATACCATGTTAGGGTTTTGGAGGGCCACCAAGTTGAGCCCAAGCTTGCCCTAACCATGTACATGAAGCATGGTTTGAGGGTCACCTTGCAAAGGAGAAAGAATCCTGGCCGTCCAATTCAGATAAAAGAGAATGTGGCTCCTCCATAACTGGAAGCACACTGTAGAAATATGGGGTTCAGGGTTGTTCACTTTTGTTTTTAATTGTACGATTTTGGGCGATCTATTAGTGCTGGTGTTATAGGGATGTATATGATTGAAGTGGCTTGGATATAATGTATGAGGTTAGGTAATATGGAATAAAATTATTTTTCTCAAGTGTTGGATTTTCTTGAGAAATGGATCTCTTTCCTTGCAATAATGGAAAAAAAAAAATACATATTTCTTGTATGACTTCTTTTAAGGCTTGTTTGATTGCGGGAAGGCAAACGTTTCTTGAAAGCTAGAAGTTTCTCTTTTATGGGAAGTAGAATGTTCTCTTTATGAAATTGATATTTTACTGTTATTTTTTGTTGATATTCACGTGAATTATTGATGTTACCGTATCCATTATTTGAAATGTTTTTAACATATTGTATGTAGTACTTTGAATTCTCTTTTGCTAATTTTATAAAAATTATTTTTACCATAAATAATATATTTCTAATACATGAATATACTGATAATTATCTTATAATAACCCAATAAAAAAAAAATACAAATATGACAATGTCACAATAAGAATTGTGACTGATTATATACCAATAATTATAATTATCACTAATTTTGAGCCAAAAGCTTAAACAAGACATGCTTTCTTGGCTTGGGAATGATAGATAGGACCATTTAGGTTTCGAACTATTAGAATTTGTATTACTCATAAGTAAGTCCCATATGCACATCTTTAACAAAACAAATAACTCATACTTCAAACAGCCGCCATTCAAACAGATTTTAAATGGACGCATAACGCGCAACGGTTATGCATCCGTTAGCAAGTAAAGATTCTTTTGTGTTTTATCCCTAACGGATGCACGCAACAGTTTTCGTCTCAACCGTTGCTTATTGCAAGAAAACGGATGTGTGTTTGCACAATGGCTTTCGCGCTAACCATTGCTTCTCACAAGAAAACGGATGCACGTTAGCGCAACGGCTTTCGGGCCTAACCGTTGCTTCTTACTAAAAAAAACGAATGTACGTTAACGCAACAACTTTTATATAATTTTCTTTGTAAATTTTAAACTTTTAATGGAGGCGAGCCAAACTCGCATGCACGACAAGCAGTAGAATAAGGCTATTTTATTCCTACGGCTAAAAAGGATAACATCCAAACAGAGGCATTTGTACAATAGATGGAAATAAATTGCTCAACATTGTACTGGTATCTCATTGATAAAATATGTTTGTGATTGCTAGAAGGGTGCTAATGAACACAAGGCAGAAGACAACTAAGCTTAAATATTGGTAGCAATTAATGTTGATGAGAAATTGCATAAGAGTATTAGGTTTGGACACTAAATTTTAAGAACAACGCCATTTTTTTCATCCACCTATTTTAAGAGTTATACATACCCTTGTTGAGGATTGATGTCTTGTATTTCGAAGAAATAAATCTGTCAAAGTGGAGTCAAAGGGACGACTCTAGAAGGCCGTTAAAAGCCCAAAATAGATCCATACATAGGGTACTTTGATAATTTGTATCTTCTACATGGGACTTTGTATATTATTGTGATGGGGTTCTTTTAGGGTTAAGGAAAAATAGAGATTTCTTTATAATACGATAGCAAAGAGATGCGTGAGGAAGAGAGTCAATGTAACCCTATTTTTCATTGCCAGTAAAGAAGCTCTCATCTCCCCGTGGACGTAGGCATGTTGGCGAACGACATATATCTTTGCGTTGTAGTTGGTTGTCTCTTTCGTTTGTGTTTGTTTCTTTTTTCTTGTTTTCGTTGATTATTTTTCGTTTCAACAAATTGGTATCGGAGCCTACCAGGTTATTCCACTTTTTAGGGTTTTCTACCACGATAGCAAGAAAGGGATCAAGCGTCAAGTATGACATTGAGAAGTTTAATAGAAAGAACAACTTCACTCTTTGACGACGAATGATGAAAAATCCTTTGATACAACAAGGTCTAGATAAAGCTTTGCCAGGGATATCGAAGAAATCAACAAAGATAGATGCTGAAGAGTGGCAAGAGATTGAGGAAATGGCGGTAAGTGTGATTCATTTAAATCTATCAGATGATGCCTTGTATTATGTGGTGGCCCTAAAAACTGCTCCGGAGGTTTGGACAAACCTCGAGAGTATTTACATGACGAAATCTTTGAAGAACAAGTAGTTCTTGAAGAAGCAGTTGTATTCTCTTCAGGAGGAAGAAGACACAGATCTGCTTGAACATCTCACCGAGTTCAAACGGATCATAAGCCAGTTAACAAGCCTTGAGATCGAAATCGAAGATGAAGACAAAGCCCTACTTTTGTTGGCTTCGCTTCCAAGATCATACAATCACTTGGTTACGACTCTACTGTACAGGAAGGAGACTCTTGAGACAGACGAAGTCACTGCTACTCTTTTGTCAAACAAGACAATGAAGAAGACTCGCAGTATTAAATCTCAAGGAGAAAGTTTATTTGGAAAACGCAAAGAGAGTCATGAAAGGGGCACATCAAATCAAAAGAGGTCTGGAAGCAGAAGTCGGTTAAAATCAAAGGGGAATGACAAGTTTACTTGTTATTACTGCAAAAATGTCATATGAAGAGAGACTGCACGAAAACAAATGAGGATATAAAGATGAAAAAAACAAGAAAAGCATATGATGAAGCTAACATGTACTAGGGAAATCTCCTGTTTCGAAAATGCTCTGAGTGATGCACAGAGTGATAAATGGATGACAGCCATGATAGAGGAGAAGGAGTCTCTGCAAAAGAACAAGACTTGGGAGCTTGTCGAGAGGCTCAAGGGAAGGAAAGTGATTGGGTGCAAGTGAATCTTTTAGAAGAAAGACACATCAACAGAAAAGGAATGTGAGAGGTTCAAAGCTGGGCTTGTAGCAAAGGGCTACGCTCAGAAAGAGATAGTAGACTACAATGAAATATTCTCTCTGATTGTCAAGCACACTTCAATAAGGGTATTAGTTGCTTTAATAGTCATGTTTGATTTGGAGCTAGAATAACTTGATGTGAAGACAATGTTTCTTCATGGTGATCTGGAGGAACAAATCTTTATGAAGCGACCTGAAGGCTTCAAGGTGCATAAAAAAGGATATCAAATTTGCTTGCTCAAGAGATTGCTTTAATGTTTTAAATAATCTCTCAAGCAGTAGCACAAGCGCTTCGACTCTTTCAAGGTGCAGATGGGCTATTCAAGAAGCGAGTATGATTGTTATATTTATTTTAAAGTTCTTGATGATAATTCCTTCATTCTCTTGATGTTTTATGTTGATGATATGCTCATCGCTGCCAAGAATGCATATGACATAACATCTCTCAAGTTTATGTTAAGTTCTGAGTGTGATATGAAGGATCTAGGGGCTGCTAATAGGATCCTTGGTATGGATATTCATACAGATAGAAGTGCAGGTAAACTCTAGGTAACTCAGAAAAAGTATGTTGAAAAAGCGCTGGAGCATTTCAACATAGAAAATATCAGGCCAGTCAGCACTCCATTGGCGAGTCATTTCAAGTTATCTGAACGTTAGTGTCCCCCTGCGGATGAGGAGATAAAGCAGATGTCTCTGGTGCAATATGTTAGCACAATTGGAAGCCTCATGTATGCTATGGTTTGTAGCAGGTCGGATTTATCTCATGCTATCAGTATTGTTAGTCGATACATGAGTAATCCTCGTAGGGAGCATTGGAATGCAATTAAGTGGATTTTCAAATATCTGAGCGGGATGTCAAACCTCGAAATTATGTTCAGTAGGAATAGAAACTCTACAGAACTAGTGGAATATATCGATTTCGACTATACTGGTGATTTAGACAAGCAGAGATGTACTACAGGGTATGCATTCACACTAGCGGGTGGACCTATTTTATGGAAGGCAATACTTCAATCCACAGTTGCCTTGTCTACGACAAAGACAAAGTACATGACAGCAGCTGAAGCTGCAAAGGAGGCGATATGGTTGAATGGTTTGGTTCATGAGTTAGGGTTGGAGCCAGAAGGTACTGTGCTGCATTGTGATAGTCAAAGTGCCATAAATCTTGCAAAGAATCAAGTGTTTCATGTAAAGAAAAAGCACATTGATGTAAAGTTGCACAAGATCAAGGAGCTTGTGTTAGAAGAAATCATTCACTTGAAGAAAATTCATACAAATGATAACCCTGCAAATATACTTATAAAGCCTATCACTAAAGAGAAGTTCAAGCTTTGCTTGGACTTGTTTAATGTCACTCATTGTTGAAAGTGAGAAAAGTACCCCATGACAGGTGAGAGTGCAGTCGCTTACCTTTATAGAGGTACAGAGATAAAGACATCTTCAGACTGGCTCGACACAATTCAAGCCAAGGTAGAGATTGTTGAGGATTGATGTCTTGCATTCTAAAGAAATAGATCTGTCAAGGTGGAGTCAAAGGGACGACTCCGGAGAGCTGTTAAAAGCTCGAAATAGATCCGTACATTGGGTATTTTGGTAACTTATACCATCTGCCTGGGACTATATATATTGTTGCAATGGGGGTTCTTTTAAGGATAAGGAAAAACAGAAATTTCTTTGTAGTACAAAAGCAAAGAGAGGCGTGAGGAAGAGAGTTATTGTAACCCTATTCTCCATTGCCAGTAAAGAAGCTATCATCTTCACGTGGACGTAGACAGGTTGCCGAACCACGTATATCTTTACGTTGTGGTTGGTTGTCTCTTTCTTTTGTATTTGTTTCTTTTTTCTTGTTTTGTGAATTGTTTTTCATTTCAACAACCCTAACTTACTCTCATTGAGAAGCTTAATTTTATAGGAAAAATATATATTAAGATCATTTATGTTTAATACAAACAGATAACAATCATTTTTTGCTGTTAAATTTGAAATCACGTTATTGGAGATGTAGCATTGACCATGCCCAAAAAAAAAAAAAAAAAAAAAAAAAGACTTTCTCATGCTTCTCCAAGCTTGTCGAATTTCATATATAACGGCTAGATAAGATTATGACGTTTTTATACTGAATATAAATGATCGTATAGTATACAATCCCAATTTTATAACCCTACTCTATGACTAGAAAAAACTATATTCCCCTTATTCCCCAAAATAAATACAAATGTTCAAGGTTGCCCAACAAAGTGAGCAGACATACTTTGATATTATTGTTAGCATCCAAACCGGGCATTACAAATTTCACAAAACAAGAGTATTGGCTATTATTGCTTAGATACATAATAAGTTCTGTAGCATTCCCTTCAACAAGGTAAATACAGAATCGGTAACAAAAAATAATACATACCCTCCCTATGTTTCTCTTGATCAAGCTTTGCCATCCCATTCTTCATAAAACTCTGATAAGAAGTCCTGCATGAACTTGTGCCTTTTTTCTGCCATTCTACGTCCGGCCTGATAAAATTACAAATTGCATCAATAAATATAAGAGAGTGAACTAAAATAACAAAACATGAACCAGGACTAAATAATTAAGCTTTTGGCGGACATAAAATAAGTCAAATTTTGTAAACATCAATACGAAAATAAATGTTTAGCATGCATCACCACTGGGACAGGAGAATGAGATGCAAAATTTGGGATAGTAAACCCAAGTTGCTCTCTTTATTTGCCCTCTTCGTATCCACCTAAAGCTCTTAAGGAATCCATCTCCCTCTTAGGTCCTTCACTTCTCTTTGTAGTGGTAACTCTCTCAAACCAGTCCTTTATCTTATGCAGTTCCCACAACATAAAATAATTTCAAAGGAACTAAAATAGCAAAAGGGAATGGTTCTTGAAAGAGAACACAAGCATGATAAAACCACCACACAAAATATCTTAGTTCAGATCACCGGTCAAAGATATTACATGCTTGCACTCTTTTAACTGTCTAAAATTTTTCCCTTGCATTCAATTACCAAATGATAAAAGTATCCATCAGTACAACATTTGAAATCTTTCTTTAAACAGCTTTTGAATCACCAAAAGTATGTCGAGTGTGCAGAAAAAAAACCTCATGCATCAAGTGCAATTTATGTTATTTCAGAAGCACCATAAACTAAAAGTATTGAATCCTAACTATAATGCCTCATTTCTATACTCCCACACACCCTGAAAGTTCATTAAGAGTTACTCTCTATCATTGCTTTTGGACTTGGCCGAGTAGACTCGGACTCGGCCAAGTTACTCGGCATCGGCCTATGGGCGAGGCCAAGTACTATGTTCCGATTTTATATGTATATTATATATGCCAAACCATATTCACACAGTCGAGATGCTCTTTTGGCTATTATGCATGCTCGGCAGTCCCATGTCCCAATATTGAATAGAAAACTGGATGTTTCTTATATTATTAAAAATAATAATAATAAGCCCCATCGTGCAACGGGCAGGAAATGATACAGAACCTATTGAAGATGCCCCATATCCATTCACCAGTGTGCTACTTGACTGTTACTGATATAGATAAGTATCGCATTGTATATATAAATTATTAGATTTTGTTATTTCTTTTTTTAAACGTGACATGAACTCGGCCGATTTACTCGAACTTGATCGAATAACTCGCCTCAGCCAACGTCCGAGTACCTATCTTTTGAACACTGCTCTCTACTTTAAGGTAGTTTCATGTTTTACCTCTGTTTTCATTAGGTCCTTGAGCTTCAGAAGTTTCTCATGGAAATGATTCAGAGTAGTCTGCTTCTCATCTTTCTTCATATACTCTTGCTTTGAGAGTTCCAACCGAGGTTTGATTTCGGGATCATGCAGCACATTGTTCCGATTTCCACCAAATGTGAAGCAGCGAGCAATTCCTGAGTTTATCGAACAAAAGTATCAGATTTACTTCAAATATATTAAATTAGAAAATTCTCAGAAAGAAATCCCCCCACCAGAAAAAACTACACCAAAATGACTAGTGAGGTTATCAAAGATAAACTCCATGGTATCCACTAGGAGCACCAAATTTGCCAAGATGCACTGGATTCAAATAGTTTGAGAATTGTACCAGTAATTAATTTCATATAAATGGTTCTTCATTTTTCTTCTTTTTATTGTAAGACGAGCAAAATGCCCATGCATGAAGAAGTCTAAGAAGCACACTTGAAGTTGATTTGATATTTGAATCACATAAGTTGGCTGTGAATGACATAGCTCAGGGAGGCCGCAAAAAGAAAATAGATTCAAAAAGTTCTATAAGTAAAGAACTTCAGTAAAAGACTGTAAAAAAGCTGACAAGAAAAGCATTAAACAATCAATAAATTTTCGGTGAGTTCACCAACTCATTCATCCGCCACAGTTTTTAAGGGATTTAGGACCTGAAACACGTCCTAAATCACTGCAATCATTTCCACTACAGATCCATGAATTTGGAGCTCTAAAAATAGTGTTGGCCTGATGATCTTTGAAGAATTAAGACAAATGGCCCCAAAATAAAGGATACCAGATGAACCACTTTTAAGGCTCAAAATTTTCCTTTTTTTTTTTTTTTTTTTCTTGATTCATGATCATAATGGTCAAGATCATAGACCTATGAAGATTTGGATCCTCAATCCTTCTCCAAGATGGACTTTGGAAGGTGGACGTACTAGAATAGGTGCATTTGGGATTATCCCTATAAGTACATGACTACTATGACATACTCAGAAAACATGTCATGAACTAAAAACAGCCTTTATGTTTCAAACAGATGTCTATGATAACACAGGAGAATGATATAGAACGCGTACCAATGGCCCCAATTGCATCCAAGCGATCAGCATCTTGCACCACCCCAAACTCTGGAAGACTTTTATTACATGAAACTCCAGAAATCTCGTTCTTAAAACCTGAAAGAACATGAGTTGGTACCTAATAAAATTGGCAAGGTTTTCCCATTTCATTCTTTAACATGCACTTATTTATCATCGAGCTACATTTGATAACATTGTCGCTTGCCTTTGATGATAAAAATTTAAAAAGAAGTAAAATAAAATAAAATGCCCAAATACTCAGACTTAGATTCATAATCATCACAACTCATACTCTTTTCCGATAATTGTACCCAGCGTGTATTTAGACTAATTAACAAAGAAGTCTAAAAATTGTTTAGCAAACTTAATAAAAGATTAAGCCTTGACTGCTTTCTTAAGGGAGAAGATCAAATTCAAAACAATTTTAATGAGGAAGTGTTATTAGTGAAAGGCATATGCACAATGTCAATAATACAATAGAAAATACAAATTTTCCAAAGCAAACCAAGAAAACACAGCTCTGGTGTCTTTAAACAATTAGTTTCAACAAAACACCCATCACCTTGACTTCACGCAAAATTCAGTCCCCGAAATTATTCACCTCCTGAGATGTTTCATAGTTTCAAACATTGGAAGTCACAAACATTGAAATTGATGGCTATTTTTCCCAGATAGGTCAAACTGTTTGCTGTTAAAGTGTGAATTTATGCAAAATAGTGGACAATGGGATAGCTTAACTGGTCGGGATTGAATTATTTGACTCTTCTAAAAACTGGAACTTGATCATAAAAGTAAATAACATTTGATTTAGCTGAGATTTAGGGCATTGCTAAATAGATTAGTTTTGTTCAAAGTGAGGCAGGCCATGAAGGGAAACTAAGATAATACGAGCTTTCTATAAGTCCCCATATGATAAGATATATGTATCTAGAAGCCAATGTCCCATTGGATCTATTTTATCAAATGGTTAGAAGTGAACCGACAACAATGTTACATACTAATTATAGCGGGAAGAGAATAACTACACTAGTTTGAAACATCATAGACAACTCACTACCAACCATCCAATCAAAGAATGGACAGATGTTGGTCCCAAAGGCACAACAAGAAAACAATTTCTTTGAAGTTGCATCTTTGATACTACACTAGGAGTGTAGGAGGTGTATCTTTATTCAGATACTTTGCTAGTAGGTAAGCATCTTCTTAAACCTTATATCACAGAACCAGCTCACTCATTGATGTTCATTGACCAGAATTTAGGAGCGCTTGGTCCTTCGTTCATTAGGGCTGTACTCACTAATTATATATTATCATAGAAGAGTCTCTCTCTCTCTCTCTCTCTCTC
>NW_006499435.1:740974-757496 GCF_000471905.2 Amborella trichopoda
ACGTAACGTAAGGTAGTACGGTCGTTCGTTCGTTCGTTCGTTACGTTACGTACGTACGTACTACTACTAACTTAATTATTATTATATATAGAGAGTCTCTCTCTCTCTCTCTCTCTCTCTCTCTCTCTCTCTCTCTCTCTCTCTCTCTCACACACACACACACACACACACACAATGAAAAGATTATTGTTTTTCTTTTAAGCATATAATTTTAAATAAGAGGATGAAAATGGAGAACCATTTCTGCTTCCTTTGATCATGCATGGCAATATGGGAAAGCATAAAAACAAACACAAAACTAGCAATTATTACTTTTCAATCTTTAGCTTCAAAACCAAAATTTCACGAAGGTAAATGCTCACCCATGGCATCTATGATGCCCACTATCTTTTCCCTCTTCCAATCATCAACCCCATTCTCCTCCAGAAATCTCTCTACCATCTTCTCATCAGAAGCATCCCTAAACATCAAATGAGAAAACCCAAAACAATTTCCCAAACAAGAAAACAGCAAAAAAAAAAAAAGAACGATCATAAAGAAAATCACCCACCTCACATATTTGTAGTCCCCTGCAAACCCAATGAATCAACGAAACCTCTAATTAAGCTCACAAAAGAATGAAACAATTCCAAAATAAACAACCATTTTCAATTGAGAGAGAGAGAGAGGAAGAGCGAGAAGTCCACCTATGTCATGAAGCAGAGCAGCAAGCTCGATCTGCAGGCAATAAACAACACAGGGAGTGGATAATCTACTACATGGGGATGGAAATCCCAGAGAGAGAAACAAGGACTGGAAATGAGAAGGTGGTGGATTGGAGTTACTATCTCAAGTGTGTCCGGAGATGTCAAGTTCTCTTGTAATGCTAGTGAGAGAGCAAGGTTTCTCACTCTAAAAGCGTGGAATGCATCGTGTGAGGCGTCCCAACCCCGCATGATCCTTTGAACCAGCTCCTCTGCTCTTCTTACGACCTCTCCCATCTCTCTCTCAAACTCTTTACTCTTTTCCCTGAAATGAGTTTCTCCCTCTCTCACAGTGACATTGGGCCTTAATTATTGCACCCATCGCCGCCAGAGACCAATGTTGGTATTTGGACATTGGGGATTTCGTGGTGGGAAAGGTTCTTAAAATTTTACTAAAAGAGATCAAGAGGCATGAATACGAGAAAAAAAAAAAGAAAAAAAAGGCAAGCTTTCTATTATTCCCAATCACAATATCACTTCTTTACATTATTTTATTTATAATTTTTTTTATAAATTATTTTAACATCAAATTTTAGACTTCCAATCTTCAATTAAACTCGTACTAGTAAAAAAGATAAAACAAATATTTTTAATAAAATAAAATGATCAAAATACTTTTGAAAGTTACAAGGAGTATTTTGATCATTATATTTTATCAAAAAATTATTTTTAATATTTTTTTATAGGTACGCCCCAACGAGAAGATAGCACGTACTAAATTTCATATTCATACAACTTGTATAAAAAAACTAAAAATAAAATACTTTGAGACGTCAGATCTAAGATCAAACGATGAGTAACTCTCTTGGTCTGCTGGAAGATAGGAGGAAGATAGAACTTCTATGCTGTAGGGGGACCATAGAAACCTTTCCCAAAAAAAAATAGATTTCAAGTTTTGAAAATGATATATCTTGTAATATATTTTCGGACCGTCAATTTTCAAAATTTTCAAGTTTACATAAATATACTTTATCTCTACTACTTTTAAAGCTTTAAATTTTATAAAGGAAACGTTTATATAGAGCCTAGGCTCTAAACAATCAAATTAGAGTATACCTCAAAAAATTCACTAAAAGAGGTTGTTTTGATCTTCAAATATCATCAAATTGATCATCTAGACATCAAGATGCATGGACATAAGAAAAAAATAGATTTCAAGTTTAAAAATAGTGCATATTGTTGTAACGCATTTTTGGACCGCCAAAATTTTCAAGATTTTCATAGATCCACTCAATCTACACTATTTTTTAATCTTAAAATTTTATAATTAAAGATAATATATTTTTAGGCTATCATAAAAAATTTCAATACTAAAACCATATTTTTCGATACTATTTGAGGGTAGGTTCTAATTTGATTGTTTAAAGCTTCGGCTCTATACAAACCGCACCCATTTTATAATTAGATATAAAAATATATTTTAAGGCTATCACAAAAATTTCCAATATTAAAACCACATTTTTAGATACTATTTGAAGGTACACTTTACTTTGATTGTTTAGAGACTCCGCTTTGAACATACCGCAACCTTCTTTTACGATTTATGTGATGTTGAAAAGGGAAAAAAATTACTTTCATTTTATTTTAATAAATAAAATTAAGTTAAAAAATATATTTTCAACCATGGTCGGATGATTGTAAACTTTTTAGAAGAGAGAAGCCGTACAGACATCCAATGCCTAGACAGCTTTTTTTGAAAGAAATGAAGCATTTTGGTCATCAAATAATGTCTAGAGTCCGTAGTTCGGACTCAACTAGGTCATAGAATTGATAAGGGATTTAGTTTCCTAAAAGGGTGCCGTTTGCATAGAGCCTAGGCTCTAACCAATCAAATTAGAGCCAACCTTCAAATGCTGTCGAGAAATGTGGTTTCAATATTGGAAATCTTTATGATAGTCTTAAAATATATTTTCATTGTTATTTATAAATTTTAAAGCGTTAAAAATAGTGTCGATCGACAGATCTATGAAATCTTGAAACTCGATGGTCCAATGCATAACAAAATACACTATTTTCAAAACTTGAAATCCATGTTTTTCTCATGTCCACGCATATTGATGTTGAGATGATCAATTTGAGTATTAAAACAACCTCTTCTAATAGAATTTTTGAGGCTGGCTGTAATTTGATTGTTTAGAGCTTTGGCTCTATATAAACTTTTCTCCCAATAAAAACCGATCAAACGGTCGGTTGAACTCGTTTGACAAGATTTTTAAAATATTAAAAAATAAATAATAATTTAAAAATATAAATATTATGAAAGAATCTTCCACTTTGTTGGATGAATTAATCAAAACCAATACTTCAAGCTAACAAAATCCAGTCAAATATTGATTTCGACGAGTTTTTACCTAACCTTATTTTTACTGCGGAGCAAACAGCCAAGGCAACGGTCAACGATGCAACTGGCTGGACCACCAGGTCATACTGACCTTGATAACTATGGTCTAGCCGGTCCTTTTGGACTACATAAAAAAAGACAGGTGTGAAGGTTGTTGGGTTATTAGATGCCCAAACCATCCACACTTGGGGCTAGAAAAACAGGGCCAAGTTGGAGTAGTCAGTAAATTGGATGTCCCAATGCCCACATTACAATCTTTTGTGGCGAAGTGAAAGGATTTGATGCTCCTATGGGAGCATATTTCCATTTGCTCCGTCGTGCTGAACTCAAGTTTGTATGTCAAATTTTAAAGGTTCTTGCTGCTATAGACCTAGTCCATAGCAATGCATAGTAGTAGGATGAGGTTCCTATGAGGCCTAGGCTGAAAACAAAATAAACTCTCATCTCAAATCCTAGTCTAGAAAGTACTTTCAGCGACAGATATGTCCGTGATGGCTCTAAATTTAATTTCCATCATTGGCAATAAAATTTGAAACTGAAAAAATAGTACGGATCTTGTGGAGGTATGAACATTTATTTTTTGGGCGAAATGGACGATCTAGATAATTTATTACAATATACACTATTTAGAGTTTGAAATCTTTTTTTTTTACCACCATAATGTTCAATCCAAGATGATCCATGTAAAAGTTTTATAATACTTAAATTGCAATTTTTTTGCAAGTTAGGAGGTGAGACTTAACTTCTTTTTTTTAGATCTGCAGCCCTGTCAAACCACTTTCTTTAGTGGTCTTTTGGTGATTCCTGGAGTTCCAAGAAGCACTAAAATATGCATTGCAACGGACATTCTACAGGGCCGTTAGGTTTGTAGTGGTAAGGACCATTATAGATCTATTAAGTCTGGGATGCGAATAGCATGCGGACCAAGCCCTCACATTTAGAAATGCGGCGTCTCTTAAAAATCTATTGAGATGGATTTTTTGATTGAATTTTTAAAGACATGTAATCTCTAACATAGAGATCATGAATATGAAAAAATAAATAAAAATTGAAAACTATAAATAATAATTCTATTAAGAAAGCATTTGGAGTGTTAGTTTCCATTGTTTTTAGATAGAGCACCTACTTGCGTCCATCTTTAAGATGGATGCTTTATACTTACTGAACCGCCAACATGTAAAAATGCGATCCAGCCCGCATGAAACAATTTTCCTTAAATCTGTATCTTTTTCCAACACTATGGACCGAACAAATCCATAGTAAGGGTATTTTAGGTATTTAAAAAACCAAGGGGAAAATGGTATAGGCATTTTGTGTGAAAAATTTAGATTTTAAAAATTAAAACAAAAAAAAGAAAAAAGAGGGACATTAGCAATGATTTCTCTCTCTTTTTGTTTTCATAGAAGATTGTCATATAAGCTAATGGGCCTCTGGTATAGTATAGTCCCGATGGCCTGGATTGAACAAGAAGAGATGATTTGGATGGCCAAGAGCGGTGGACTCATTTATTCTAAATTTTTTGCGCAATTCTATTTTTTAAAAAAATTGTGCATGGAGAGGAGACCTAGGTGTGTGTAAATTTTGTGGTCTATTGCAGCCGTATTTTCAAAAAAAAATTATTAACACAAATCTAGCCATTCGTCTCTTTCAACTTCAATCCAGGCCAACCATCCCAATCGGCTCATATAATCATTTTCAACTTTTTATTTTAAAAACAAAATTTAAAAATAATACTCATAACAAATATTGTGCGTTCCAAACAAGGACAACACCGCCAATGGAAAACATTAGAGAATTCATTATAGAGCAAAGAAAACAATGTGAAGTCAAAAGAGAGTGGAGGTTAAGCTAGTTTGGATTCATATCTTGAACGTGAACATTGTGGCTTATATGTCCATCCTTAGCTGAGATGTGGTCCAAGGAGAAAGGCATTTTTTAATTTTTCCTTTAGCACACATACTCTCATGATGCATACAAGCCATTGTTCGATATGGTGATATCCAAAATCACCCACCTAAGGAAATCTCATATTATGTGGGATTGAGATTGATATTGATAAGTTTTTTAAACGAAATAAAAATCCAAAATGATTAGAACTCTTGGTTTTGAGATATATGTAACTTCTATGGGAAGTTTCATATTTGATGTGGATTTCTAACCTTATATGTGTGTGTGTGTGATGAAAGTACAGAGAATTTGTGTGCTCTATTTGGGTCACCATATGGGAAATGTAGCTTCATCTAAAGAGAGGTTGGGTCTCCTCTGTTCCAGAGGCAATGTCTCCCCTTAGAGAGAAGATAGATAGCTTCCTACAGATTCATCTAAAGAAAGAGGTTGGCTCTCCTCTATTCCAGCGGCAAGGTCTCCCCTTAGAGAGAAGAGAGTTTCCTATGGATTCCTCTAAAGAGAGAGGTTGGGTCTCCTATGCTCCAAAGGCGAGGTCTCCCTTTAGAGAGAAGAGAGCTTCCTACGGAGAGAAATATTATGGATGTGTTTCTTGTAGATTAAGATGGCGGTTTCTTGTAGAGATGCGGTTCTTATAAAGATTTTGGGTGTGGTTTCCCCTTTTAGAGAGAAAAAGTCTCGGTTGCTCTCAATGGTCTCTTCTTGGACAACGGTTTAGCTCTAAAATAGATATAGTCTCTTCCTGGACAACGGTCGAGGCTGTGGAATAACGATAGGTCTCTTCATGAACATTGGTTTAGCTGTGGAATAGAGATGAAAGATCGGCGAGTCATGTCAATCGGGAGAGAGGGTTTAAAAGGGTTTGCCCGATTGGGTTTTGTTGAATATTAGAAAGGTAACTCTCTATCCCGAAATCTGTGATGTAACTTTTATTGGTATAATAGATTTCAATTTGCCGTACCCGTAGATGTAATCCTCTTGGGGGGAACCACGTAAATCTTTGTGTTCTTGTGGCGTGTGTGTTTCATACTTTATTTCTCGTATTATGGCTAATGTTCTCCCCTATTTTATTTCTAACTGGATAAGTACACGATCTTGCTAGGGTCCAACTTTTGGGATTCTTCTTTCCACATCTAAAAGGATTCTTAAATCCTAACAGCGATTTGCTCCCTCAAGTATGAAGACAGGTGGCTAGTTTGCATACTTTTAGATCAAATCAAACTGCGGTTATCCAAGGACTCCACCACCTTCTAATTCAGTTAAACCGAACTTTGATGGAAGTTCTTTTGAAAACCTATATACAGCTGGTTTTAGTGGATTGATAAGAGATGATGTGGAGCATTACCATTTGTTCATATTCGGGCCCATGTAGTTTCACTACGGTAAATGAACATGAAGGTAGAGGGCTTTTGGAAGGAATAAAGCTTCTATCAAGGATTTGACAGAGGTAAGATTATAGAAGGTTATTATGCAAACATCATTGCATGGAGTAAAAGTTGAAGCCAATATGCATTGGAATCTTACTATAATCTTTCGTGAGATATGGGACATTCTACATAATCTAAATGTTAATATTGGTCATTACTATTGAGAGGCTAATGCTGAAGCTAATTTTTTTTGCCGAAGGACGTGTCCACCAATCATCGATCATTTCCTTCCGGTGATTATTATTTGTATCCACTTGCAATTTTGACTTTTTAATGGAATTTCTTTATTACCGTTCAGAAAAAAAAGTAAAATGATATTTTTACATGTGAAACTTTGTCGTCCACACCATTCCAAAAAAGAAAAAAAAAAAAACTTTGTTGTCCACATCCGAAAAAAAACAGGAAAAAACAAAAAAAGAATCTTGAGTTTGATTTGACCATAAATAAATTGGAAGATCTATGTTCATTATAAAGACATTATTTTAAAATGCATATGAATTTTATTTTATTTTCTTTTTTTGTTGTCGAAGTAGCTTGATTGAGGAGGTTATATCCCCAATTTTGGGGTCCTAAGAAATTCTCCAAAATAAGGTCTTTCCCGAGCAAGTGAATCTCTAGAAACGCTCCCATGGGAGAATCGAAACTTTTGTCATTTTATTTTAGCATAAGCAACAGAGTAATTTAAAAAGGAAAAGAGCCCGGCTTAATTGGTTACCGCAATACTACATCCTCGGCTCATTTCCTATCAAGGGTACGGGTACGAAGATCTTCGTACTGATTCACCCACATAATAATTTAAAAGGGCAAAATTGCTATTTAGGAAAACAATTTCGATCCAAAATGCATAGATTTAATCACTAGATGTATATATTATTTTTTAAAAAAAAATTGAATTCCTAAATACTTAGATTTAATCACAGGCAAGCTAGATCCTTGAAAAAGGCACCCATTGATTGGAGATCAAAAAGAGTTCTACAAAAAGCTACTATTGACATTTGTTAGGGCTGGTAACAGTCCGGGCCAGCCCAGCCGAGCCCTAGAACCCAAAGGGCTGGCCAGCCCTGATCGGGCCAAAAAGGGCCTGGCCCAAGTCCAGCCCCAGCCTAATCAGGGCCGTGCTAAATAAGATTTTAAAAATGAAGGACTAAACACAAAGAAAAAGCTGGCTTGACTTGGGCCCGGCCCTACCCTACCCTTAAGCTATGGTTGCCCAGCCCTTAGGCTACATTTTGTAGCCCAAGCCCTAGTTTTTAGAGCCTAACGGACTGGGCCAACCACCCCCATTGCCACCTCTGACAAAAGTTAGTTGATTGCACAACTTGAAAACTTCTTGAAATCACATAAATCAGAAGTGTGTGCACTCTATAATTGATTGATGTCAATTTTCTTGCCATTTGTAATCTTATTCCATTCCTCTCATTAGTACCTTCCTTTTCCAAATACAATATGCGTGACACATTGTCTCCCCCATGAAAAATAAAAATATTGATTTAGCCAGCCTGATTTGGTTTAGGAAGATGATGGATTATATATAAACTTATTAGGAAGATGATGGATTATATATAAACCTATGCTCCACGACTTCCGAATACAGCGTGCCTAACAAATTTGAAATTGATTTAGCCAGCTCAATATGATTTGGAGATAATGGATTATATATAAAACTATGCTCTATGGCTTGAAATCACAATCAATCTTATTTTCCGTAAAACATACACAATTGACAATTGAGTCCCACATTTGCACTACTAATCTGATCTTCACCAAATTCATATGGCCACCAGTTGATATTGTTTATTTCTCCTTTCTTCTCAAACGTGCAAAAATCAAAGGGTCCCATCTCATTTCTCATCGGAAAATGTAGTTTCAGTGTTTGAAACCTAAGTGATGGCCTCAAAGTCATCTCCACCCCCGAACAAGAAATGTGAAGCTCCGATACTAAAAATAGTGTTCATTTGCTGGACTATAGACATTTGATGGTTCAAATAATATGTTACAAGATATGCTATTTTTAAAGCTTGAAATCATTTTCTTTTCTAGATCCCTATTTTAAAAAGTTTTTAAGAATTGCATTTTTGGCCAGAAATAATATGCAACGATCTTTTTTTTTTTTTTTTCCTGATATGTTAATGGTGGGAATAGAAAGTGTGACAACCTTCAAAATCAAAGATCTTAATATTTTCGAGGCTAAACCAAACAGCTATTTTTAATGTAAGATTGAGATCTCTTACCCTCTCATTGGGTGAGTCCTGCTTCCCACGTGTAACATATTTGTCCACACGAGAGTGAGAGAGCGAGAGATGAGACATGGAGACAACGTACAAGATACAAAAGTAAGAGAAAAGGAGAGAAGTTATAATATTGAATAGCACACTTGGTGGGGGAACATGTAGCCATAACTTTGGATCATGCACAAATAAATTATTCCTGAGGATAAATATTGGACTAATAAATATTACATGATATGAAAAGTTGAATAGACCAATAGCTAGTGAGGATCATTTCTTGATAATGCAAAAATAATAGTTAAGTGAGATCCTTGATTTCATATAAGCTACCTAACCAAAATAATAACATTTAAAGGAGGCCCATGGCCGGGTCCAGCTTAAAAAGTTTTTATTCTTATATTGAATTTATTTATTAAAATTAAATAAAAATAAAAGAGAAAATAACTTATATATCTATTATATTTACCGTTATTACGATATTATTTTCAAGTTTCCATTATTATATATCTATAAATGTTTGTCAACTTCACGACACTTTTAAAAAAAGATGGATCTGCCTTTTTTTTGGTGTTTCAAAAACTGAAGTTTAGAATTTTTTGTTTTTCAAAAACCTAAAATTAATAATTTTTGGATTTTGAAAATCCGAATATAACAATAGGTGGCACAAGGTACAGAGAATCCATGGCAAGCTCATGAGTTTATTCAGGCTCCCTGAAAATGCAAAGGTCGATGAAGTGAAGGCAACAATGAAGTATTGGTCCATAATGTGACTGTTCCCAAGGTTGAAGCCCCAAATTTCTGACATTAAATCGGTCGAGATTTTAGGCTAATTGTTGAGTGTTTCTTCCGTTTTTCTTAGTTTTCCAGCTAATTATCTCAGTTCTTCTCTCAGTCTTTGGTGATCTTGTGCAAAATCTAATGACATTGTCAAAATATTTAGATTCATGGGTGTCAAAATATTTAGATTCATGGGTTCTCTGTGTGTATAATGAAAGTTGTTTTCCTCAATAATGGTGTTTATTATTCCTCTCAATCTTTGAAAAATGAAAAGCGAACAAAGAAATTTCAAAGTTAAAAAATGTTTGATAATTAAACAATGATGTTGTTTTTTTTTTATCTTGCAGTTAAATCAACAATTGGTTGCGTTCTTCAGTTGCCGTTTCTGAAAATTTCTCAAAATTTGGTTGCTTGAGGCTTTATGATTCTCCTGCAAAGTTTCATCCGCTATTTTGCCTAGCAAGGGGAAAATGAAGTTAGGTAAACCGCTCTCTCTCTCTAACCCAACTCTCTCTCTCTATCACCTCTCTCTCTAACCCAACTCTCTCTATCTATCCCCTCTTTTTCTCTCTCATGCGAAAATTTTGAACATTTATGTTTTTGAAAAATCAAAATTGGCCAGTTCTATCTTTTTTTTTAAAAAAAAAGAGAAAAAACATATAAATTAGGATTTTCAAAATTCAAAAATGTTTAATTTTCAATTTTTGAAAAAATTAGAAATTTTGAAGATTTCGGTTTTTGAAAAATCTAGCATATCAATTGTTTATAAAAAAAAGTGTAATAAAGTTGAAAAAATTGGTATATGTGTAATAACATAAACGTAGAGGTAATCTTGTAATAATAATAAATATAACAGGTATACACGTTATTAAAATACTTTTGGAGGCATTATTTCAATCAAAAATAGAAATGAATTCCATTGAAATAATTATTTTATGAGAATAAGCAAAAAACATAGTTGATGCATATATTTTTCGGCCCAAACAAAAGCCAAAAGATTATGCGTCCAGCATATACTACATTTACTCTCTTAGGTAAAACCCTAAATGATAGTGTGTTTACCTCAAAAAATTTGGGTTACATGCTCCTCAACTTAGCCACCAACTTAAATAATAATAATAATAATAATAATAATAATCATATTGTTGTTGTTGTTCTTATTATTATTATTATTATTATGTATTTTACAATTTAGGTAGACATGAACTCCGAATATGAATTCTTTCCTCTTCTAAATACTCATCTAATAATTCTAAAATTATCCCAAACTTTCAATTGAGAAATCCTCCTAAGAGGGAGCAAATGTATAATATGATCCTTCGGTGTTATGTTCTCAAGTGCCATAGCTATGAAATGATAAAAATTAGATAAATTTGAGGCAAATTTTACATAAGTCAAACCATGAACTACGACTAAATTATTTGGCCTGAAATAAGAGAGAGATATCGGGATAATTAATAAAAAATAAGGATTGTTTATAAAAACCATTTGCGTTTTTATACAAAGCGGTCGCAATCATTTTTATCTTTTAAATTTCACAATGGGTAGTTATAAGAGTGTCATTGAATAGATACAAAGTTCCAAACAAAAAAGACTCATCCCAAATCATCTGATTTAACATCTAATGAGTAGGAATAATTGTGACCTCCTTGTAATAAAAATAAATAGTATCTTTGTAAGCAACTCCATTAAACTAAATGTTCTTCATTAGTTTACGAATGTAGTTAGCTATTTTTATCAAGTAGAGCAATGACAATGTGTTAGCTATTTTTATCAAGTAAAAAAAAATCGAAATAATAGTTTAGAATTAAAATATACATTTAAAAAATTGCTTAGCTTCAGTTAGATGGTTGCAAGGTTAAATTTGGGTAGTCCAACCGCCTAAAACTAGTCAAACAGTAGTTTTGATAGGTTTTCGACCCAACTGTTTTTTATCTTAGACTGAATCAGCCAAGACACTACTCAATGGTCCAATCGATCGAGTCACTCAATCCAATTTTGATAATTGTGGTACAAACATCTTTAGCAATGTAGTAAGGAAGCAGTACCAATGGGATTTTGATTATCATGGTCATAGACTTGAGTCATACAGCAAGAGTTAGAGGCTGATTAGGCCAAAGACTGCCCAACTCGGTCGAGTCACACAACAAAGAAAAAGAAAAAAGAGGTATATAAACTATAAATAATTGTCAGACTCGCTAGATTTTTCGGGTTAATCATCTAGACCCATCAGTGTTTCATGCGTGAGTGACTCAGTGAGTCGAAACCAAAGTATGAAACACTTGGTTAACTCAACAGCCTCATATTTCATGCTTCATACTTGAAGAACAGTAGCTTCACTTAAAGGGTAGAGAAAGACCAAATAAAATGATGCACATGGATATAATCACATGGCCTGGAGGTTATCATTGTCCCATCCAGTGTTTGCAAACTGGAAACACTGGAACCAGGTGCAAACTGGAAACTGGAAACGGATTGACTGATACGGTTTTGGAAGGTTTTTGTGGTCTGGCTTTTGTGGTCTGGCCAAGTATTTAAAAAAAAAAAATCAAAAAACATTTTATAAAATCCTAAAAAATAAGGAATTTGTTTTTGAATATTTTTATCATATTTGGCAAAGATTAGCATGTGTTTTGGCCCTAAATTGTTATTTTTATATTTTCTCAACGTTTTTAGATGATTTTGAAAATACACTTGGGCACAAATCGATATTTTAAAATCCATTTTTTCACTAATTTTCAACTTCATTTGGACGCTCTTTGTTTACTCATGCTTTAAATGTATTTTTCATGTTTTTTTTAGATTTGTTTTATTTATTTTTTTACGCTTGTGCGATTGGGAGAGATTTGCCCGATTAGACCGGTTGAACCAACTGGTTTACCGGTTACTCAGAACCAGCCCTTGGCTGGTTTTCTAGGCCGGATTCGATTTTCAAACACAGTAAAATTTCTAAGAACCCAATATCATCGTTTCTAGAAGCAACATCAATGGAACCTTCAAATGCCTTGAGCCACTAGACGAAACATGAAAAGCCATACAAGATTAATTAAATGGTTTATTTTTATTACTTAATTGGATAGCCTTTGACATTTTAAGACAAGGTTGGCAAGAGTGGGAAATGGACAGCTTTGAGAGTTTGTTACCTGGTGTTAGTTAAAGACTAACACTGGAAAATGACACTTACTTGCTCCCTTCTTGTTTAGCTAAAGTTAAGCTTCACAAGGAAACCACTTTTCTTTTGTAACTATAGGGAGTAGGTCCATTGTTTTCTTTTGAATTTCCTTTCCATTAATTTCCATTAACGTTATCAAGAGTAATACACTCGCAAATATTTAGTGTTGGAAAATGGTTGGACAGGGCCGCAGCCCTATCAAAATAAGTAAACCTCACCTCATAATTCATCAAAAATAACCATTTAAGCACTAAAAAACCTTAAGATCGATAATCTCAGCTTGAACATTAGGGTTGTGTACAAAAATTAGGATCTTAAGCTCTAAAATTGATGTATATTATAACAAATTATTTAGGCCATCTATTTTGCTTTAAAAATAAGTGTTCATATATCCGCAAGATCTGCATCATTTTTTGAGTTTCAAATTTTATTGGTGATGTTGAAAATTGATTTTAAAACCATCATAGACTTTCCTCGCCTAGAGTACTTTATAGACGAGGATTTGGGGTGAGGCTTTATTTTATTTTTATAAAGCCTAGTCCTTATAGAAACCTCAGCCTTTATAAAATTGAGCCTATGCAAATAATTGTTCATATGTAAGTTCATAATTATTGATACGGGTCTTTGCCGCATAAAAAGAGAAACTTTGAAAAAGTCAAAATTGTGAATCATATTGTTTTGGCTTTTTTTATTTTTCTAATGTTACTTTAATATCTTCGTAAGAATAGAATTCTAGACGTCATAATATGACACTTTCACTGTGAACATTGAGGGCTAGATGTCTTTTCTAAGTGTAATCTTCTATCCATCTTTTCTAAGTGTAATCTTCTATCCACCCTCCTTTACAAGTGAGAGTGAGGTTGACTTCTAATGCAAATAAGAAAGATTAGAAAATTTAAATTTTTATTATTGTTATTTCGTTTTTTTATTGGTTAGAATATTTTTTCTCATGTGAGATAGAAGATGATGGACTTTGAATCTTCTGGTGCGTGAGTTTTTGGTGCCTCGGTTGTTTTGATGAATAGGATAACAATTGGGTTTGTTGGTTTTAAAGTGATTAATATAAATTATGTTTGGTTAGGATAAGGCTTACAATGAAGTAGTTTGATCGGATCCACATGAGTTTTAGGGATAGATAGTTTATTTTTTGTTAGATTTTTATTTTATTTATTTATTTATTCTTTTAAATGTATTTAAAAGAGGAGATATCATATCTTTGTTAATAGAGAATTGATGATTGAGTCAAGAGTTGATATTGTCAAAAAAAATCATAGAATGGATTGCCTTGGAGACCTAGATAAAAAGTATAATCTCTGAAAACCTTTATTTTCATTTTTATTTTTCTAATTTATTTTCTCCCTACATCAATTTCGACTTCCCCGTAGGAAATTAAGAATAGATAAGCACTGTGTCCAGCTTTGTGACTCTGTCCCAAATTTCCATGAAGACCTGAGTTAAGTTGCCAAGGATACCTCTCTATCAGCTAGTCCATTATTGGAGGTCAACAGATTTCATGCTTTTGTGGGATCATTCTATCCATTTATTTCCTTGGATAAAATCCAGTCTAGGCGTATTTTTATGACCTGAAATTTTGGAGATGTGACCTCTTCAACCAAGAAACTTACCCTAAAAAATAAAAAATAAATAAATAAAAATAAAATGATATTCAAATATGGTATTGAAAGACCTGAAATCTTGGAGATGTGACCTCTTCAACCAAACAACTTACCTTTAAAAACGAAAACAAAAAAAGTACATTCAAATATGGTATTGAAAATTATAACATCCCATGATTGAATATAGATGGTATATTTTTTGTGAAAAAGTTTATACAAGGTTGCAATTTTAAAATATAGAATTAAAGTCCACCCAAAAAATCTGCACTAAAAATGTTTTTTGAAGTTATAAATCCATATAATTGATCATCTCAACATCAAGATGTATGAATATGAAAAGAAGAAATGACTTTGAGTCCCAAAAATAGTGCATCTTACAACATGTTATCTGGACCATCTGTTTTCAATATTTTCATGTGCTTATAGATCTACTTGAATTGAACTATTTTTAAAGTCTAAAATTTTATAAATAGATATGAAAATGGATTATGAGGCCATCCTAAAAATTTTTACACCAAAATTATATGTAACGATAAGATTTGGGGGTGCACGTTTATTGAGATTGTTTAGGGTTGCAACCTTACGCAAACTGCACCCAAATTTTTAAGGGTGCGATCTCATTGGAGAACTCAAATCTAAGTCTCTCTTCTTCTTCTTTTAGTTTAAAGAAAATGGCTATCTGATAATTGTTAAGTGGATTCGAAATTTCGTAAATAAAATCGTTCATTGTAGCTCTTTCACCCAAGAGAGTCAAGATACAATATGCTATTGCGAAATCACAATATATTTCCTCATATGATGAATCCTCAAGATGTTCCTTTTCTTATAAGAGTTCAAGAGATCCTCTCATGTGATTGTAAAGTTCATTTTATTTAGAGTAACTTTTAGGTGCTCATAAAACTATTAATTGGAATTACACTTTATTATGGATAATTATTTGGTGCATCCATGCCCGCATCTGTTACTACGCAGGCTTGGAGATCTACACCATCCATCAAAGAAAGTGTAGATCTACACCATAAATAAAAGTCAGCTAAAGAAAAAGTAAAATCAACAGCTCAAATATTTTCTCCAAAAAATATCATTTTTAGTTTTAAAATTTTATTTATTTTTACAGATTAATAATGCACATGTTAACGATTATATATTATCTAAAAAATATTGAATTCTATTACAAAAGTAAAGAATTAAGGGGCCCATATTTCTACATGCTAGTCAGTGGAATCATAGAAACCGTGTCCTTTTATTATTATTTCTTTTTTAAATAGAGTTTAACGAAATCACTGAAGTCACCGTAATGTGTTAGTGTTTTTTTTTTTTTAGGAGAAACAATATGCTGGTTTTGAGAGCTAGGTTTTGACCTCTAGGTTTTAGAGGTTATATAAAAAGGGGAAAACTTTCTATATTCCCTCTACAACATAGAAGTTCTATCCTCCCTCTACCATCCAGCCGTCTATTTTTTATCAAGAGAGCCACTCATCGTTTAATCTTAGATCCGACATCTCAAAGTATTTTATTTTTAGTTTTTTTTAATACAAATATTTTGAATATGAAATTTGGTACGTGCCATCTTCTTATTGGGACGCACCTATAAAAAATATTAACAATAATTTTTCGATAAAATATAATGACCAAAATACCCCTTAAAACTTTTAGGGGTATTTTGCTCATTTTATTTTATTGAAATTTTTTTTTACATATATTTTTCGTTAGTGCGAGTTTAATAGAGGAATGGATGTCTAAAATTTTGTGTCAAAATAGTTTATAAAATAAAAATAAAAATAAAATAGTGTAGAGACATGACATTGTGATTGGGGCAATCTTAACCGTTCATTCAAAAATGGGCGGTTGGATAAAAGGGAGGATAGAACTTCTATGTTGGGAGAACATAGAAAGCTTTCCCTAATCGAAGGACCCACAAGTCCCTTAGACAGTTGTTCTAAGTTAAAAAGTGGTTAGCTAAAAACCCTTTTAAAAAAATTTCAGAACAATTTTTTTTTTTTTTTTTTGGAAAGTTTGGAAAAGTGAGATTTCCAAAATAAGTTTCTCAGTCTTTAAATTAAAGAAACAAAATGTTACCATATCATATCATTTTTAAACTTTTAAAAATGTCTTAACTTATTATCCTCCGTCTTCTATGTCAATTTGACCAACAAGGTATTAATATTGATTTATTATTGACTAATTAAATCGTGAACTAAAGTTTTATGTTTTTCTTGAAACTAATGTAATTGTTACCGAAAAATATACACATATATAACCACGCATTCTGTAAGCTCCATTTTGTCACTCAAATCCGAATTAATCATTTTT
>NW_006499435.1:757516-778992 GCF_000471905.2 Amborella trichopoda
CTAATAAACATTTGGCGGCTATAGTATATATATATATATAAGAAAAGCTAATAAACATTTGGCGGCTATAGTGAATAGTAATATAGATGGAATCTCAACCGTCAAATCTTCATCGGATGGTTATACAATTTGCTATGGGTTAGAATCGTTAACTTGCATATTCATGAAATAAAAGGTGTTTTTTTTTATAAAAATAAAAAGTGCTTGCAATAGCCACACTTTTCTAAACTTACAAAATTTTAGTATAGTTTAGTGACTTTTGCTCATAGGAATTTGGTGTTTCTTCTTTTTGACCTTAGGGCTGCTGGTTATTTTTCTGTCTTTAATTCCAACCAATAATAGAAAATGTTATGGAGAAAAGGCTGATGATAATGATAATAGAAATGTTGAAATGTATCATTTCCTCTTTTTTTTCATTGTCAAAGTCATTTTCCTGATTTGTTGTTCCATAACTTATATCACGGGCAGCGCGTGATTGACTTGAATGCCTCATTAGACTCTTTCCACTTATGAATTTTCCCACTAAGAAAAAGCATATATAACAATTAGTTACATTAAATTAAGGGAAAATAAACATATATTTTTAACCCTAATAGAACTCAAAAAACGACATATAACGATTTAATTTTGGTCACAAGTTGGATTGCCCACCCACTTAATCAATTCGAATTAGGTCGAACAGGTGAAAAATCATCTTAAAAAATTAATGAAAAGAAAATTAAGGATGGCATTTAAGGAGTTTATGGATGGAAGCGCTAGATATTTGTCAACCCCAAGTAGTGGCCTTTAATCATGTCTATAGAGAGGCAAGTGATTGTTGGATTTAGTGCTATCCAAAGTCACCCACATTAGAAAATCTCATATTATGTATTTGATATCAAGTGGAGATAGTTGGATTTTGTACTATCCAAAATCCCCCGCATTAGAAAATCCCATTTTATGTGGGATTAAGATATTTTTTTCAAATGCATAAGATGCAAGGTTTGTAAAGAATTCGTGTGTCCTATTTGGGTCACCATGTGGGAATGGTGGTTCCTCTATAGAGAGAGGGGGGGCACAACTTCCTATGCATAAGATATAAAGTTTCATCCTAGAAAGAAGATAGTTTGCTTTGGACATAAATATTGGAATGATGCCCGAAGATTGAGAGGTTTATTTCTTGTAGAGAAGTGGTTTTTTTAAACTCCTAAAGATGGAAAAGTTCATTTTTTTGTAAAAAAATAGTTTCCATTGAGATTTTGGGTGATTTTTTTTTTAGTTAGAGAAAAAATCAGTTTCTCATTGCTTTTGCATTTCTTATTTGATGTTGTTGGTAATAGTTGTCAGAAGTAAAGAGAATGAAGGGAGAGTGGTTTAAAAGATTTTGCTAGAGTGTGTTTTTATCGAGATTTGTTTCAAAATCTTTGATGTAACTTTTATTGATAGAGTGGATTTCAGTTTGTAACCCTTTTAGGATGAACCACATAAATCTTTACGTTTTTGTTGTATGTGTTTCATACTTTATTTTTCATATTTCATTTGTCAAATATTAACCCAACGAGTTTAATGCTTTTGCGACCAACAAGTGGTAAGAGAGTACAACAATAACATGACAGTTTCTTTGGCTAAAGATGGGTATCTAGTTGCTCGTTTTTCTTCCCTATCCTAATGCAGTTGTTTTTCATTTGTAATTCATAAAATTACGTGCTCTTGTCAATAAATAAATAAATAAATAAATAATTAAAAAAAAAAAAAAAAAAACGAAAAAAGAAAAACGATGTGACTCACTCAATTTGTCCGGAAACGGTGATTCTCAATTCAAATTGTGAGTCGGGTTGGTCACAACCAAAGTTTCGCCTCGAAGCCAACATTTTGAGTTTCCACCATCTTTTTACAATTTTTTTGTCGGTTGATAGAACCCATAAAACGTGGGACCCATCTCACATGTGGATCATTTTTATGGACGGCCTAGATTTCGTTTTGCTCATACGGAATGGTTAAAAGCATGGCCCTAGGCAATCCGATCCGGCCATCGAAAAAGTGCGTTGGATATCTAGTTTTTTAGTGATTACGAAGCCAATAATGGCGCATGGAAAGCTGGACTGCATAGAAACACGTAAAATTTCCAAATCGACGGCCAAGATTGATCTTGGAGTATAGAATTCATAGTGCACTGAGATTAAGAAGATCGTAGATCACAGGTAACCTCAAAGAATGCCATAAAATAGTGATATATTGGAGTATAATTATAATGGAAAACGACGAAAATAATTCATCGTGCTCTTCGAATATCAAAAGGTTTTAATTATAGATTTGCCAATTTGCCCTTTTCTTTGAAGAAGATAGAAAATAGGGAATTTTTGAATATAAGTCATGTTTTCGTTTTGAATTAAAAAATAATTTTATATATTTCATATTTTACAAAGGGTGCAGTTTCCATACGGACGCCTATGTAGGTGTAGACGTACGGTGCCTTTCAAATTTTATCATGATATATAATTTTGATGTAAAATGCTATTAGGATTATCTCAAAATCTATTTTTATATCTAATTATAAAATTTTAAATTTAAAAAATGGTTAACATCAAGTAGATCTATAAACATATGAAAATCTAAAAAATGGTAAGTGTAGATAGTATGTTGTAAAATGCACATTTTTTAGACTTAAAATCTTGTTATTTTTCATGGTCATACATCTCGATATCGAGATGAATAATCAAAGGGTTTTTCAACATTAAAACTTCTTTTTCCGATGAATTTTTGAGGGGCATCCATAGTTCTACATTGTCCTTATATAAACATTGTCCTTTTACAAATAAACCCCCTTTTAAAAAATATTGTATATTTTATTTTTATATCCTTTTTTGTGAATTAGATTAAGCTCAAGTTTGGTTTGTTGTATTTTGTACCATCGTAATATAAGAAATTTTTTTTTAAAAAAACAACAACAAATAAATAAAGTTACCAAACTACCCTTGAGTAGTTCAGGGGTAGTTTGGTAGCTTTATTTTTTTATTTTTATAGATATATGATGATGAGAAATATCTATGTACCAAATTCGAGCTCAATCTGATCCATAAAAAAAAATGAAATTAAAATACATTTTATCTTCTAAAAAAATAGGACTTAATTATAAAATATGAAATATATGGAGAGTATCTTTATATATCGAAAATAAAACATGACTTATCTGTCAATTTCTCAAGAAAAAGAAATAAAGATTAGTGTTGGCATGTGAGAATAGGGTGCCCCCTAACACGCCTATTCTCATGGGAAGAATTCGAAAGAGCAATTGTAAGAAATATATGTTTACAATAACAAAAACAGATTTTCTACATTAGATTTGGATAATGCTTGTTTTTATTTAAAAGGCCAAGACATAAACGTACGCGAGGTTTTTTACTGAGAGGGTCGTTTTATTGTAAGTCCATTAAGGAATCCAAACAATATACTCATATTTATATAAGCCGATATTTTTCTTACTCCCGCGGGTGTATACAATCGATTTGTTTCCCCTACCAAAACACATGCTACGGATACTTTTTCAGATGTCAAATTTTGGGGATGTAATCCCTACAACCCATAGATTAATTGCAGTAAATAAGAAAAAATCTAAAATAAACTCTCTATGTACTAGGAAAAACTAATACTACACAATTGAATACAGACATCCAATTTTTGAAGGGCTAGATCTAAGTGACAAAATTCAAAATTCAATATTTTTATTTTGAAAATAATCTTATTTTTTTGCTAAATAGTTTTTAGAGTGACAGACACATAATATGCTTCCGAGGGAGCACAATATGCACTCACAATCTTTTTATAAAGGATGAAGTTTCTATAACGCCTAGCCTTAATGAAAACGAAATAACGCCTCACCTAAAATCCTCATATAGAAAGTAATTTTGGCAATGGAAGCTACCTCAGCTATAACCTCAGCTTTATTGAATGGCCTAAACAAGATACGACTTATTTGAAATTAATTGAATGAACAATTTCGAAAAATTCAAATTTTTTTAAGATTCCAGGATTTCTATGGTTCCTTACAATGTCAATTGCCAATTCTTGGTCATTGAGATTCATGGGTGATTTGAAGCAATATTTAGGGATAGATATTACCTCTCTCTTTCTCCCCTTTCAAACAAATTGAAATGATTGAAGTTTTCTATTTGGAATCGTATTAGGTCTAATTCCTATTACTTTGGCCGGATTATTTCTAACTGCATATTTATAATACAGACGTGAGGATCAGTTGGATCTTTATAATACAGACGTGAGGATCAGTTGGATCTTTGATTGAGTAAGATTCACTGTTTTTTACCTACTCTTCATGATGGCTCTAAAATCAATTTCCAACACTGACACTAAAATTTGAAACTCAAAAAATGATATAGATCTTGTGGATTTATAAATGATCTAGATAATTTGTTACATACATTATTTTAGAGCTTGAAATCGTTTTTTTTTTTTTTTCACATTATAATATTCAAGCCAAGATGATCGATGTAAAGGTTTTCTAATACTTAAATTACAATTTTTTATGAGTTATGAGGTGAGGCTTTACTTATTTTGAGTTGTTATCTTTATCAAACTATTTTCATTATGTGAAAAAAACAAAAAAATGATTTACATAGTGCGCTATTCATGTCATCTTCCCTCTCCAAGCACGTGCGCATATATACTATGCTCCCTCGAGCATATTTATTTCCACTCCCAGAAAACTTACTCTGGAAAATTTTGAGAACCACCTATAGGGTTCCCTAGATGCTTATTATGGAGAGAAAAAATTTGAAATTTGAGTTTTTTATACTTATGTCCCACCATCTAAAAATTGGATAGTTTGTATTCAATCACAAGACATTATTTGTTTTAGGAAATTTTTTTTTTTAGATTACTTTATAGGTTGAAGGGGTTACATCCCCAAATTTGAGATCCTAAAATCAACTCTAGGTGGGGTTTTCCCTGAGGGAGTAAATGGACAATATACTCCCACGGTAGTATAACATCTTTTTGTACAGCGTACATTAAGAAAAAACCCTGGGCCACTGATATCAAAATGACAGGACTTACGCTTGACGTTCATCTTGGGCTCCGGTTTCCTCAGCCAAAGACAATATCAACGTCGCCTAGAAACAAAAAATTTATGGTTAAGAGGGATGAGCTATTTAACATTTTATTTTATTTATTTTGATTTGATTACAACAAGCTCATAAAAAGTTACAAGGTTGCAATTGAAAAAATGTCAAATTAATTGATCTTTTAATGAATTTATTTAATTTTTCTTACAAATATTATTATAGTTTTAATCATGATTATCAAGACCAAGCCAGATCATATGCTCTGACCGGTCAGACTGTCGTTCTTAAGCAACCGATCAAAATCATGATTTGCAGCTATTTTTAAACGATTGGACCATCTGTTATTTGACATGTTCATCTTGCTAACTAAAGTTGATAAATACTTTGCACTTTTTTTACAGGTATGAATCTCTCACTCTCTTGATAATATTTTATAGGGATTATTTACAAAGAGATCATTTATCTTTCATATAAGGAAGTTATAATTATTTTTGTCCTTTAGAATTCAAAATGAGTGTTTGTAAGAGTGTCATTGATTAGACAAAAAGCTAAAAAAAAAATTTCAGACTTCCAATTTGACATCCAATCAATAAAAATAGTTGTAACTTCCAATTCTCAGACTTCATTACTCATCCCAAGCCATCCAATTTGACATCTAATGAGTGAGAATAATTGAAACTTTTTTGTCCCAAAGACAAATGGTCACTTTGTTGACAATTGATTCAATTAACAATAATTGAATCGATTTTGATTAGATCAAACCTCTCAAGAATAGAATGGCATTTAGACCCCGGTTACTATAATTTTAACATTGACACAATTTTAAAAGTGTCCTTCAATTTATACAACACCCAACATGAAGAGATAAGTTTGTTTATTCTATTCTCATTTGCCCAAAAGGGCAAAATAGCATCCTTACTTTTGATACAATAAGTTAACAGGTAATAACCCCAAGTAGTTAAGCAGCGTCGCTTGGTGGGGTAGTTGACATAAATAAGCCAGCAAGCCAAATAGTTAAGCACCACGTAGTCATTTGGGGATTTAGAAAGAGAGAGAGAGAGAGAGCTATTTGTTTGTTGGTGCATGATCGTGATAATGTTCTAAATGGTGCCAATTGCACAATAGAGAGAGGGAGCATTTTTTCTGATTTCTTGCTGCCAGGGGAGAGAGAGAAATTGAAGGGAGACTGTCAATTTTGTTGCATGAATAAAGATAATTACCAACCGAGAGAGATTAAGGATGTTGAGAAAGGATATAATTTAAAATGCTTTCATTTTAAAAATTTTATTAAATATGACACCAATAGGCGATAAGATGAGATAGGTATGATTTCAATATGCGATAAGATGAGATAGAGCACACTTAAGTGACTCAGTACAACAACAATTATGAAGTACGAGTTAGTTCTAATAGAAGACTAAAAAAAGAAAAAGGGTAAACTCAAAAGGATATGGTTGAATATAATAAGAAATGATATGGAGATTTATGGCCTCACTAAAAATATCTTTTAATAGAAATAATGGACCACGATTCATGTAGCCTACTCCAATTAATTAAAAAAAATTATGATGATTAGAGGATTCATGTAGCCGACTCCAATTAATTAAAAAACATTTTATGAAGATAAGATAAATTAAGGAGAAAAAAAAAGGCACTACTAACTTGTTAATGCCTACTTAGAAAAGTCTTTATTTTTGATGTCTAGAGCGAGATAGTATTCTTCATTTGTTTCTGCATAGTAGAGAGAGAGAGCACTCTTTTTTTTGTGCTCCCTAGTGTGAGAGAGAAAGAGCACCAAATTTATTGCCGCCTAGACAGAGATTAAAAAGGGTAGAGAGCATTCCTCAATTGTTGTCTCCCTGATGCAGAGAGAGAGCTCATCGATTCTGCCGCCATTAAAGAGGGAGAGAGCTCCTCAATCGTTGCCGCCATTAAAGAGAGAGAGGGGAGAGCGCCTATATAATTTTGCCAAGGAAATAAGTATAGGTTCTCAATCTCTTTCTCTATAAGTAATACGACAACCAAATTAACTAGCATTAACTGATCAAAAAAATTTATATAAGTGCGAGGCGGGTCGAATCAATTAAATTAAGACACACCTCAAAAATTTCATTAGAAGATGTTGTTTTCATATCCAAATATCTTCAAATTAATCATCTCGATCTCAAGATGCGTGAATATGAAAAAAAATAGATTTCAAGTTTTAGAAATAATGTATCTTATAATGTATTTTTGGACCATCAATTTTCAAGTTTTCTTATATATGCTCGATCTACACAATTTTTTAACCTTTAAATTCTATAATTAGAGATAAAAATATATTTTAAGGCTAGTACAAATATTTCGAGTAATGTAACCACATTTTTTCGATAGTATTTGAAAGTGCGCTTTATTTTGATTGTTTAGAGCCTCGGCTTTATACAAACCCCACCTCTTCTTCTAAATACATTGGGTGTCACTATTAAAATTGAACCGTGGCCATATAACATATTTTACAAAATAAAAAAATCGAGTGGAAAATTTGCTGACTAAGTCCTAGAGTTGCAAACAGTTCAAGTCGTCGCCCATTTTCCAAATGATTAATATATTCATAGCAATTTTCCTTGGATTTTATTTAAATTTAAGAACAAAAGATCTCCTAGTCGGCAGAAGTACATTATCCATCTAATGTTTGCGGCCAAATTTTCCCTAAGATTATCTTTTAGATCCCAAATTTCGAATATAATTTCTAGCACCTGAACCAACCTCAAACAGAAAAAAATAACTCTTATTCTCTTTGTGCTTAAAAATAATAGCATCCCAAGATTACACCAGAACCTTATATTTTTTTTGAGGGAAAGATCAAGAACTCAAAATCCGAGTTCTTTTCCTTAGAAACGATCATCTAATTAATTACACATGGATTCCAAAATTTCAAAAGCATCCCAATATTACACTAGAACCTTATATTTTTTGGAGGGAAAGATCAACCCAAAATCCGAATTCTTTTCCTGAGAAACGATCATCTAATTAATTACACATGGATTCCAAAATTTCAAATTAAAAAATTCCCAATTTTGCCTGAGAGGATAAATGTATACTATGTCCCTGAGGGAGCGTAGTATTATTTCCACATAAAATTGAATCAACAAGTCATCAATTAATAAATTAATTAATTTGCTTTTTAGTTAAACTTTTCAAAAATTAATTAATTTCATATGTATCACGAGAAAAAATAATTAATTCCGTATACATCACGAGAAAATTTATATAATTTGATATATAAGCGACGCTACGCCCATTACGCGGCTGTCTGAAAAATCCGAGTCTTTTCACTAAAAACCCCTTCATATCCATGACCATGACCATGACCACGGCCATGGCTTTGAAAGAGGAGTCTTTACCCATAAGAGCTCGAAGGAAGAAAATCCCAAGAAGGAGTTATTGCTTTCCGGTGTGTTTTGGATATCCAGGTGATGTTTCAGAGCCCGATAATGAGTTTTACGGCGAGAAAGGGTGCGTGACAGATGGGTCGAAACCAAAGAAGAAGAAGATTTCCGTTGGCAAGAAAAATTATGACCGAAAATGCTTCAGTTTTGGGGGAAAGAAAGTAGCCGGTAAGAACAAGGACCCGCTCGAAAATGGCAGCCAAAACACGGATACAAGCGGTGGCTTTTTCTGCTTCAAGTTTCGAAAGTCGAAATCAGGCCGGAGAACGGTGCCGGAAGATGATGCAGTTGCTGAAAAGACCACCGGAAAATTGGGTTCCCATCAGAATACGGTTGCGATCCCGGTCATCTTCTCGCCCGAAATTGTGTCGTTGGAAAAGAGCCTTACAAAAGAGGTCAGCAGAGGCCCTTAACCAAATCACCAAGTCCCTTTCTCTGTCTAAAAATTACTCTGTTTTCTCCCTCAAAAAGAGAAAAAATACTCTGATTACTTTGTTCAAAATATTATTCTTAAAACCCATTTTCTGGATTTTTTTTTCTTTGAAATTTCGATGGTTTCCCCATTAAAACAGGTCATTTAACCTTTCGTTTTTTTTCTTTATTTTTGGTATTTAGTTGGAGGTGAATTTCGAAACGTTTCAATAAACGGCTTTTCGTAGCTTTTTCTCTCTCTTTTCAGAGCGAATATTCCGAAATTTTGGATCCATTCATCAATCAGTTTTTCAATTTTTCGTTCTTTTCGTTTCTTTGCAGATTATCGACCAGTTCACCGAGCCATCCCCTCAAACTCCTAGAAAACCTCTTTCAGGCTGTCAAACATCGCCGGAAAACTCGTTTCGTGGCAGAAAAGAAGCCGGAAAAGTCACTGGGAAACCAACTACCGGCCGGAAACCAAAGAGATCACAAACTACACCAAACTCTCCAGGAAATGACACAACTCGCCGCATGGCCTCGTGCTCCTCTTTCCCGCGCTTAGGTGTCCAGCAAACCGCCAATTCATTGCCGGACACTTCGATTTCCGGGAAAGATCAAGCCGGAGAATTAGATCCACTACTGGGTATGTTCCTCCTAGTGGTGAGCTTTGTAATCATGGTCCTTTGGGGTCGTCTCTGTGCTATAATTTGTACATCGGCTTGGCTTTGCCTGATACCCCGCCTGAAAACGGCTAAAAATTCCGGCGAATCCACCGGGAAGTCAGATTTTCGGAATGAGAAGCCTGACACCAATAGTAAAGAGTACAAGAAGAAGGTCATAATGGATGGGTTGCTTGAAAGAAACCATCGAAATTAAATCCATATTCTGTACTCTTGTCATAGCGTTCTTTATTATACGTGCTCCTTCTTCTTTTTTTCTTGTATTCCTTCTTTCTTTCTTTTTTTTATTTGTTTTATTCACCGCAAAAGTCATATTTTATTTTTAAAATTTAAAGAGCCCTAAAGACTCCCATGTTCCATAATTTACACTCACGTCCCAATTTTAGAGCCCATAGTCTATTTTAATTTTACATTTCCTCAATTTGGGCCTCTAGTCTATTTTAACTTCGTCTTTTTCCCTATACATCGTTAGTTCAAGCTCAAATTTTTGATAAAAAAAGTTTATATAAGGTTGTAACTTTAAAATGTGGAATTAAGGTGCACTTCAAAAATTTGTCATAAGAGGTTGTTTTGATGTGCGAAAATCCTCTAATTGATCATCTCGATATCGAGATATAAAAGTATAAAAAGAAAAACAGATTTTGAGTCTTAAAAATATTGTATCCTCTACATATTATAGAGGAGAGATTGGAGAAACATGGGAGGTGAGAGAATGTGAGAGAGACATAGGAAGAGAAAGAAAGAGAGAAGTTTGAGATATATAAGTGAAGCGAGAAAGGATTGAGTTTACAAATAGTATGTTTTTCTCACATTTGTTTAAGTTAAAAAATAGGTTTAAAGTGGCAAGGCGGTTAGAAGATATTTTTGAAACTTTAGGTTTATCAATAAATAAAACTTAAAAATAAGGGGATATAGAGATATTTTTTCTAAAAAAATAAAGGCTCCTCAATCTTATATTTGAGCTCGCACATCAGATTTCCTCAGATCTGAGCTCGCACCTCGGATCTGAGCTCGCACCTCAGATCTGAGCTCGCACCTAGGCTATTCAAAAAATAAAAATAAAACACGAGCATAAGAAAAATATAAAATATTGCTAATCTCGCACCAAGGCCATTCGAAAAATAAAAAATAAAGCACAAGCATAAGAAAAATATAAAATATTGCTAATTACAAAGAATGCTACTGATACTCTTAGCACTAATCTTTGTCTCTTACGTGACAGACATTTTTTCCAAGAGAAGCCATATTTGGGATCCAAGAATATTTAAGTCATAAAATTGAGAAGGAAAGTATACGACACGGTTTCTACAAGTCAACGGACCCATCTGTAGAAATGCGGGCCCTTAATAATTTATTTTTTAAATAGAATTAATCTTAAATTTTAAAGAATATATAATCTTAAACATGTAGATTATTAATATGTAAAAATAAATAAAATTTGAAAAACTAGAAATGATATTTTTGAAAAAAATATTTGAACCGATTTGAAGGACTATTATTTATGGTGTACATGTGGATGGTGTAGATCTCCAAGCCGGTATAGTAATAGGTGCGGTCTTGGATTCACCTAACAATTCTCCAAAAGTATATAATAACTTTTATTTAGAGCATAGATGTTATAAGTAACGATTGGATGTGAAATTGGCAGCTACATTTGTTACATTGACTTGGTTCAAAGGGAAAAATAAGTTTTTTTTGTACATGCCCCATTATCGAATAACCTTCAACGTCCATAAAAATCTCCTAGATCACTCCAAGTTCAAAAAAAAATGATGTTTAACCCGCTTTTGTACTTTTTCATTATATAAACTATATTATATATATTTTTATTTTTTAATAAACTTGTCATGGGTACCCTAAAAAATCTATCATTCTTTTTCTCTCTTCCTCACTTGTGAACTTTGTCCTCTTTCAATCTTTTTAGGATCCCATGTATATCTCTCATCTTGTGAATCTCGTAAGTAGGTTAAAAGACGCGTCTTAAATTCCATTTATATGATGATATTATTAGAAAAAAGAAAAATAGCCAATATTTAATTTGCACAATGATCTTCATGGTACCTCCACGTACATAACCCATGTCGTTAATGTCAACCCAGCAATGTAAACACATTTATTCCTAGCTAATAAACTGTAGAGTTAGAGGCGCACTTTAACTACTCATTCGAAAAGTTACTTTTCAAAAAACTAATCATCGGAAAAGTTATTTGATGCTCCAAGACCCTCGAATTGATCATATGACTTTGAGTTGTACGAATATTGGAATAAATAAATAAATAAATAAATTTCAAGTCTTAATAATAGTATATATTGTAATTGTCTATTTTAAAATTTTCAAGTACTTTTCACGACATGCGTCTCTTTGGAGCTTTAAATTTCATAATTAAAAAACAAAATAGATTTCGAGTTATTCAATGAGTTTCTAACATTTAAATTACATCTTCTAACAAGGTATGATAGTGCGCTTTATTTTGATTCTTTAAAGTTAGTGTGTTATACAAACCTCATCTATATATATATATATATATCATATTACTCGTAATTAAAAGTTATAATTAATTAGGAATAATAAGGTCACAACGTATGCATTATTTTAATTAGAAATTCAGAGTAATTAGGAATAACTAAGAGCAATTAAAGACGCGAATGAAACAAAATTGGAGTAATAAACAAGTATAAGATGGAAAGTAATTGTAGACGCTTCAAGTTTTGAAGAAAATGCACTGCGAATGCTACAATGAACTGCTACAAAAACTCTTAATATATTGCAGGAATTTAAAAATTAACTGACACTAATATTTATGTGGGAAACCCTTCAAGAGTGACAAACCAACAAGCACCACAGAGGAAATCTACTAAGACAAGAATTACACACGCACACATAAACGTCAAGCACTATAATTTGAAAAAATTGTTTGTAAATTTTATGATTATGACATATTTGGATGTACTTGTTATCATTGTTATTTCATTGTTTCAACAAAATTAATCCTGATAATTGATTATATGTTGTTTGGTAGTATCCATCATAAAGTTATTTGACATAAATATATAAACAATTTTACATATCAATTTATCTATTAAAAAACTGTTTATTTTATTCAAAGTAATTTGTTGAAAATCATACTTTTTAGGCAAAAATAGCTGAAATCTGACAAAAATTAAATAATTAAATAATATTAGTCATAATATGAGTTACTTACCAAACAACTATCAATATAATATTACCATAGTACATTGATTTTAAAAAATATCATTCAGTCTCAATGAAATGGGGACCAATGAAATGGACCCAAAAATAAACTAAAAATAAAACAATGTGCAAAATACGGGGCTCAAAGGCACTACTTGCATGGCCACAAAAGACCAGGATTTATGTCAGTTATAATGAATATCTTGATGTAATGTTTATTAATTTCTAGTTCATTAATTGCCCAAGGATTCATGATGTTAAGGCCTGATAATCTTCTTGTATTTATGTCAACAAAACGTCTTTAGTGATTGGAAACGTCTTTAGAAAGGAAAAAGTTTATAAAAGAGTGTGGCTCTAAACAATTCCATTAGGGCACACCTCAAAATTTTACTAGAAGAGGCTAGTTTGATGCTCAATTATCCTCAAATTGATGATCTCGACCTCAAGATCTATGGCCATCAGAAAAAAAATGGATTTTAAAGTTTGGAAATAGTGCATCTTGTAATGCATTTTTGGACCGTCAATTTTTAAAAATTTCAAGTTTTTATAGATCTGCTCGATCTAAACTATTTTTGAAACTTTAAATTTTATAATTAAAGATACAAACATATTTTAAGGCTATCAGAAAGATTTCTAGTATTGAAACCACATTTCTCGAACCTATTTGAAGGTGCACTTTACTTGGATTGTTTAGAGCCTCGGCTCTAGACAAACCGTACCCTTTAGAGACCACATTGTATCAAAGGTAAATTATCTCATTACATACTTTTCTTAAAAAAAATGGGTCGCCTGGATGCTGAAAGAGAATGATATTTAACCCCTTTATGCCTTTTTCATGGTCCAATTATAGTATTTATCTTATGTTTTTTTTTAATGACCCTATCATCGGAACCCAATAAGAGCTACCCCTCTCTCTTATCACACTTGGTCCACTTCCTCTTTTTCTCTCTCAACCTCCTTTGAACCCCCATCTCTCTCTCTCTCTCTTCAACCTCAAAGGAGGTCAAAGGTGGTATCCAAAATTCCATTGGTTGAAGGAGTTATTAGGTAAAAAAAGGATAATGTAAAAGGAGTTATTAGGAAAAAAAAGGATAATGTAATTTGGAACATCTTTTTCTTTAAACTTGGATGGAATCCATAAGTTTGGGGATGTACGCATTTTTCCTAATTTCTTTCAAGTTGGCAATTGTCATAATTGTGTATATATATATATATATAAAAAGATTATGTCAGCTAGTTCTTTCACCTTACTAGCAGATGGAATAGTATAAGCTCAATAGTTTAGAATGAATTTAAGCCGAATTGATAGTCACAAGTGTAATCTGTATTTAAATTTTAATTTTTTTATAAATCTAAATTACTTAAAATTTGGAGCGTCCACACTTCACATCAAGAGTAAATGCTCAAAATGTAAAATGAATTGGATTTGTAAAAAATATTTAAAATTTAAATACAAATTGCAGTTGTGATCGTTAGATCGGCTCAGATTAAATATAGGCCGTCGAGCGTTTACTGTAGCTATCAGCTAGCAGGCTGACTTCAAACTCTCTCTCAAATATATATATATATATATATAGGGTGTGGTTTGTATAGAGCCGAGGCTCTAAACAATCAAATTAGAGCCCACCTTCAAAGAGTATCGAGAAATATGGTTTCCATATTGTAAATTTTTGTGATAGCCTCAAAATATATTTTTGTATTTAATTATAAAATTTAACTTTTAAAAAATGGTGTAGATCGAGCAGATCTATGAAGACTTGAAAATCTTGAAAATTGACAGTCCAAAAATGTATTACAATATGCACTATTTCTAAAACTTGAAATCTATTTTTTTCTCATGTCCATGCATCTTGATGTCTACATGATCAATTTGATGATATTTGGGAATCAAAACAACGTCTTCTAGTGAAATTTTTTAGGTAAGCTTTAATTTGATTGTTTAGAGCCTAGGCTCCATATAAACTTCTCCCACATGTGTGTGTGTGTGTGTGTGAGATGAGGGACAATCGTGATCGTGTGATGAACTTTCATTTTTGTCTATTGGCATTGGGAAGATATATATATATATATATATATATATAGAGAGAGAGAGAGAGAGAGAGAGAGAGAAGAGGAGGGAAGAGGATGGGGTGGGGGAAGGAATATCATTGTGAAATGCCCTTTGCTAAGTCGTGAGCATGTGGTTAGATAATTATCCTTTGAAGTACGTCTTTCCACTAGTTTTCCAAAAGGTGGAAAATCCAAATGCAGTTATTCAAGATCTATTTGTCAAAAGAGGAGATAAGATTGAATGGCAGATTAATCTTATTTATAACAGAATCCCAGATGAATTATTCCTCCAATTTTCTAGATTATTAGCGGCACTTAATGAAATCTATATCCCATATATGGCGGAGGATGTGGTGGTGTGGAATTTAGCTAAGGATGAGGTTTTCTCGGTTAGAGCTATGTACCACCTGTTGTTCCACGATCGATTGTGGTGGTCCATGCCGAAAATTGCTATGATTTGGAAATGGCATTTACCGCTAAAGGTTCATGCTCTTCTTTGGCTGGCTGTACAAGACAAAGTGTTGACTACTGATAATCTTATCAAAAGAGGTAAGATCATGCCTAATGTCTATTTGTTGTGTAAAGATAATGGTGAATCAGGTGCTCACTTGTTCTTTCATCTCCCTTTCACTAGCGAGATTTAGAAATGGTTTTTTGGATAGCTTAGTGTGCCTTTGATTATACCTCTTGATGTCAAAGGAATTTTGGGTGCGTTTTATATTCCTGTATTCCCTCAAATTGGTTCGGTTATTTGGCAAATTGCTAGGGGGGTAATTCTTTGGGAGATTTGGAAGGAAAGAAATAGACGAGTGTTTGAAGGAAGTTGTCTGCCTTGGAATAAAGTGAGGGAGAAAACTTTGCATTCTATTTGGGAGTTTTTATCAATCTCCAAAATGGGGAAGGATATTGTGGAAGTGGATGTTAGGTATAACCTCTGCCACCCTTTCCAATTGGGTGTTCGAAAATGCAGGCTTAGGAATAGGTGGCGTCCACCGCCGAATAGGGTACTTAAATTGAATTTTGATGGACGTGCTTTAAGTAATCCTGGGCCTGCGGGTTTTGGTGGAGTTGTGAGAGATTGTGATGGGAATATTATGTTCACTTACACAGGCCCTTTGGGAGTGCAATCAGCAAAGCATGCTGAAATCGTTGCTTTACTTTAGGGATTTAAGATTCTTAGCGCCAGATTCGTAGGAGCTAGTTGTATTGTTGAAGGGGACTCCTTGAATGTCATCAATTGGTGCAACAAAGAGAAGAAGGTTCCTTGGGAGCTACGATCATTTTTGCTACAAATTTTTTCTCTCTCAATTTCTTTTACTATTTCTTTCATTCATGTGTATCAGAAGGCAAATAGTTTGACAAATAGTCTTGCGATTGCAGAGATGGTTGTCTCTGATGATATAGTTTCTTAATTTGTTGTAACCTTTTGATGTTCTAATAATACTTTGAACTTCTCTTAAAAAAAAAAAAAAAGTGAGCGTGAGCATGTGAGCAGGGTTTTACTTCAAAGACCATGATTATCTCTTGAATTTTCCGGCTCCTCTTTTTCTAATAAGGCCAGAAAAGCCGGGGAAAGTATGCCCTCCCATTATCAATCTTTGAGATGGGTTCTGGTTTTGAATTTTATAAGTTTACATCTACACGATTATGATCATGAATTTGGTAAAAAATAATTAATTAGAGAATAAAAAATAATTTAGTTTACCAACAGTCATGGGATGGCTAATTTTCATTGGCTTAATCATGCGGCCTTGGCTCCTACGCCTAAACTCTTGGAGTTAAGTTCAGCCTACACCCAACAGCACACATACACAAGCTAAACTCTTGGAGTTAAGTTCAGCCTACACCCAACAGCATACATACACAAGCAATAAAGGGACTGAGGAATTCAAAGGGCTAGGCTAGGGCCCAATTTTTTTACTAGCTCTTTACATTTTTTTTGGGTAGTTCGATGGGGAATATAGGCCTCTATCCATTTTTAGAAATAATTAATGGTTTTTTAATGCGTCAGTAAGAATGAAACTTTAGATCGATAGCTGAGGTTTAAATGGTGCTACCACCACGACCTCAACCCCAATCCCTACTAACTCTTTACCATTACAAAGGATACACTGCCACAATGCCCTTCAGAAGAATAAATCCCAATCACAACATTTGAAATTTAAGTACAAATGGGCACTTGGCAGCCAGCCTTTGCTTCACCCTATTGAAATGAAATTAAATTGGACTACAGGATCCATGGCACACATAGGCTGGACAAGCGATCATGTTCAAATTCAAATTTTGGCAGGATCTGATAGCTTGTCAGGTGACCATGTCACTCAAGCTAGCACAGTCAAGAGGCATATGCGGCACTGTTTTTTTTTTTTAACTATTCATTTTAAATTTATTAAGAATCATTCGGTCTCCATGCTTTTTAGAGCTCTAAATTCATCGATCTGAGACGAAATAGATTTATGCCCTTACTCTCTCCAGAACCAGAACGGATCATGAGCCACCACCTCATCAATACTTTACCTCTTTAATAAAGCCAAACCTCTTCTTCAATTATACCAAACAACTCCATATTTTTTTCCCTGTGAAAATGACTAATAACAAATTATTTATGGAAATAAGATTGTGCGGTTAACTTTTTTTAAAAAAATTTTTTTGGTAATTCACTTTTTCAATTCATTCATGCATGGAAAGTTCCTATTCCCCTTAACTGCTCACTGAATGGATAAATGCAAGTAGGGTTGGCAGGTTGGTGGGTAATGGCTTGATGACGTGGCATCAAGATATCATAACTACGTGGAATAAAATTAGAGGTTGGTTCTTTTCTTCTTGAATGATTGGGATGGGTTACTGCCGCATGTGAACTGGTGATGGTAGTGTGGAATCCGACATATTGGAAAGCTTTTATGGCAGTGTTTTTCGGATTAGATTTGAACTGATGAAGGGTTTGTTTCAACCAAAAACCGGTCTAACTAGTAATTAAGTTGATTTGATCAGATTTTTACAAAAAATATAAAATATATTAAAAACTTTTCCACCCTCATTTAGCTGGTCGAACCAGCTAAAACTGCCCAATCTGATTGGCCAAGTAATGGTTTTAACTGCTTTTTAAACATAACATGATTCTAACTTTCGACCAAACTGGCCAAAACACCTGTCGTACCCCCATTTGGTTTGGGTTTAATAACTATGTTCAGGCTTATACAACAGGCAAAACTAGGGCTGGCAACAAGTCAAGCTCACATGTGGGATTTTAGCAGGGTTTAATAACTCTGTTCATGGCTATACAACAGGCAAAACTAAGGTTGGTTAGCAGGGCCTAGGTGCAGGTTCTTAGCCTGGACCTAGGCTAACTCTAGCCCGGCACCGACCCTTTGTCCATGAAAAGGGTTATTGAAAAGGGGCTGATATGAGAAAAGACTAGAATTAGCCTAGGTCCAAATTCAGGCTAACTCGAAATTCAAGCCGACATGAGTAGGAACTCCAAATGGGCTTTCAGCCTAGCCTAGATGCGGTTCCTTAGAGGTTTTGGCATAAACTAAATCAGACATTTAAAATACAAAATTAAATTTAAAAAATAAATAAAGAGAACGCAATACATTTTAAGAATGAGACACAAAACACAGAGCGACTGGGAAGTGAGTGGATCCCCTGGTAATATGATAATATTATAATATTTTGATGCAGGGAAATTATTTTTATTTTTAATTTTGTTTAATATATTTCAATTTTAATTTTAATTTTTTAGTTTAATTTTAGGGTTCTTAAGTTATTTTAAGGATTCTAAACTTGTAATTATATATGCATCAGATTTCCTACAAACCATAAGGTATTTGAAAGGATATATAAGTAGAAGAAAAATATGTGACGAGGCATGGGAGGTATTGGACCCATATATGGTGATATAAGAAATAAAATAGGGTTTTGGGACCTAATCTGGGCAGAAATTATAAAGCTTGAAAATATGTAGGCAGGAAGATGTCGGTGATTTTGGAATCTTTTTTTTCTGTTATTCTTTCTTTTCGTTTGGATTAATAATAGGTAGCATCCCCACACCTAGTTACTATATCGTGGTATCCATTCTGGACATCCCCCAATTAACATCTTTAAAATGTAACACCCTAATCTATTGAAAAAATAAGTAGGAGCCTGTCTTTCCCACTGAATTATCCAAAATAATAATAATAATACTAATAAAAAAAAAATTCTACTTATTTCTTTTAGTCATTTAGCTTGAATTACACATGCCTTCGTAGTTTGATTAGAGAATCTAGGGCAAGCTTGAGTACAATTATGCCTACTTTGGGCTAGTTAGAGGAGTTGAATTAGGGTTCCCTAAGCTAGTCAAGATTTGGGAAGACCCAAGAACATAAGAGAAGGCTTTGGATATCATTCTAGGGCTTTGGACTCAGGAGTTTGGGGCTGTGGCCTCCCAATTTGGGTGTTAAGTGGGGGCATCTGTTTTTGACGTCAACGCCGGTAAGGTTCCGAATAAACGGCCAAACTTTATTCATGACATCACATCAAAATGCATACCAACCGAAGTGGAAATGTTTCCGGAGGCTCTAGAAGCATGTTTAGGTTGTTCAATACGAGTAAGATACATAAATGGAGGTCTGAAACAAGGTGTGCGGAATCCAGTACACCCTCTTGTGTTAAAAGAATAGCCATACTATTTTCAAAAAGTAAAGAAAAAGAAAAAAAGATAGCCATACTTCTTCAATAGTATATCAAGGGACTCGAACCGACGGAAAGCTTGTTCAATTTTCTATAGCTGGTTTAAAATTTAGGTTTTTTTGATAAAGATTTACAGCTATGTGGTTTCGATTTTGACTTAGTTCCAGAATTTTTATAGGTATTCTGACCTAGTATATGAAGGCATCTAGGTAGGGCTGCCACCAGATTGGAAACCCGAGGCCCGGCCCAGACCATTGGCAGCCCTACTTCTAGGGAACTCAAAGCTTCTAAGTGTAGTCCAAGGACTCCATGTGGTGTATGAGATACAAAATACTGAGAACCCATCAAAATTCAAGAGGCTAAAAAGCCCTTTGTGATATTTCAGGGGCAGAGGACAAGGAATGAACCAGAACAGCTCGAGTGTCGGTTTGAATGGGACGGAGTCTATTACCACATCATTGAGCTTTCGATTGGGATCCCATATAAAGGTGGCTTCCACCAGGCTCATGGAGAACCGAACCGAAGCCTTCTTGAGAACTTGAGCTTCCCTGCGAGCATGAGAGGGTTCATCTTCAACTCTTCTCGATGGATAACTTTGAACTTTACCACCATAACGAGAGTGGGAGTAGGCGCCATAGCTCCACGAGCCCGGTCCTCGCTACCTCATACCTCACCCGATTCCATTATTCATCTCTCTCCCTTTAGTTTGACATTAATCATCTCTCTCCTCTCTCCCCCTTAACGGGCAGATCAATTTCCACCTCTCACTACTTTCTCCATTATTCATCTCTCTCTCTCTCTATAGTTTGACATTATTCATCTCTCTCCTCTCTCTCCCTTAACGGGCAGATCAATTTCCACCCCTCACTACTTTCTCCGACATCAATTAACAGCATGCCTTGGAGCATCTGTTGTAATGAAACATCTACTAATTCGATACTCATGGATCAACTACCTTCATAATTTGCACCCTCCATGCGCCCTTTATAGATTACATTCGCAAAATCGAATCGGAACAATTAACCCGAACATGGGCCTAGAAGAGGTTTAACTGGCCTAACCGATAAACAAGCTAATTCAATTGTTCAAACTAGGCAAATTCCCGTGATAAAAAAAATGTTGGAAAATAAAAAATATACAAAGATAAATCTACTAAAATATGACAAGCATATAAAAATGATTAAAACAATTCACTTTTAAATGAAGTTGAAAATTAATGAAAAAAATATATTTTAACGTCTTAATTTTTTAATTCAAGTGAGCATTAATGATAAAAACAATTTTTAATCTTTGCCATAACATAAAAATTATCAAAAAAATGCATTACAAACCAAATTCCTTATTTTTGAAACCTTATATACATTTTTTTGAATTTTTTTTTTTTAAATACGGGTTGATCACCAAAATCGCTCAAAACTAGAACCGGCCAGTTCCAATCTAACCGGGCAGTACGTAATTAGAGCGCCTAGTTTTTCTAACAATGATTAATACATTCGTAGCTGTAGAGGTAATGTGCACCATCAAATTTTATCATGATATATCATTTTGATGTAAAATGTTCATAAGACTATCTTATAATCTATTTTTATATCTAATTATAAATTTTTAAATTTCGAAATTCAAAAATGGTTAAAATCAAATAATTCTATAAACATATGAAAATCTTGAAAATGGATGGTATAGATAATATGTTGTAAAATGCACTATTTTTAGACTTAAAATCTTTTTATTTTTCATGGTCATACATCTCAATGTTGAGATGATCAATCAAAAGGTTTTTCAACATTAAAACTACCTTTTACGATGGATTTTTGAAGTGCATCCGTAGTTCTACATTAAATGGTTGCATCCTTATATAAGTTTTTTCCTTCTATATATATATATATATATATATATATATATATATATAGTAGAGAGAGAGAGAGTAGTCGTACGTACAAGTAAGTAGTCGTCGTACGACTATAGTAGTACGTACGTAACGTTA
>NW_006499435.1:779012-809063 GCF_000471905.2 Amborella trichopoda
ACGTTACGTTACGTTTAGTTAGTAGTACGACGTACGTTACGTTACGTACTACTTAATTAAGTTAGTCGTACTACTTACTTACTTACGTTTACTTTACTTACTATATATATATATATATATATATATATATATATATATAGAGAGAGAGAGAGAGAGTCGTTCACAAAATGGAGTTGCCCTAGACATTATAGGATTCCAAAGTTGGTGGCTTTTTTTTTTTGTGTTAATGTCAAAATTGTTTGAGTGCATGAACAGATATTTGCTAAACAATTTATGGAACACATTTATTGAATCTACACTCTCCTCACCCCACAAGAATAACATGGCTCATACAGCCTTGGGATCATCAGCTCACATCCAAAATGCCCACCAAGCATTTCTCCAGCAAAAACTCTGCATTGACCCAAGCATGGTATTTATCTGAATAATCAGGTAAAGGAATCCTACCGACCACAAACATAAGCGAGCATGTAGCATTGTCCAGCGAGAGCTGAGCGCAGACATACTCCTCCATACTTTGAAAGATTTTCTTGATTTTAAATTTCAGAATCCACCTTAGAATAACCAGATGAATTTTCAAAAACAAAACAATGGGCATTGGGTTCCTAAACACCAAAATCTTACCTTTTCTTTTATAAGGTTGATCGCTATGTGGATCATGTCACATCCCCAAAATTTTGGATCCTAAAAAAAACTCCTAGATAGGGTTTAATCTGAGGGAGTAAATGTACGATATGGGAGCATATACTATTTTGGCTAAACATAATTCACAAACCAAAAATTTAGTAATAGCTTCACATTGGATACTAAATAGAGTTGTGCAGTCCTTTCCAGCAGCTTTCATCAGCATATCTTCACCTGCATGAGAAAACACCAAATGAGCTCACCAACCTATGCAGGTGCTCTAGAATATCTCTCTCTCTCTCTCTCTCTCTCTCTCTCTCTCTCTATATATATATATATATATATATGGATCATTCAAATATCATGTAAATAGAGTATACAAACTTTGTAATTTTTAAAATGAGAAAAGAAAGTATTGCTTCAAGAAAATGTCCACAACAGCAAACAGGAGCCCTAGGAGGCGCTCAATGTACAGGGCCCACATACTAAATGTTCTTGATGAGTTTTTCTTGTTATTAGTGAAACCATGTTTAAGTTCATGTGAAAAATGTACTGGTACATGCATCAGCTTTACCATATTAAAATGCATACTTGATTGTCAAAAAGAAAAAAAAAAGCAAAAAGGATTTGAAACAAAATTGGGCATTTTAATAATGGCCGTGACCTTCACGTAACGAGGATTTGGTCACTCCCTCTCCAAGATCATAGGATTCATGACGAGGGACAAAAGTTACGTGAACTGTTGAGAAAAACATAAAAGGCTTCCTCAAAGAGAAGAGCTCATTGCCAAGAGGGAGTAGCTCCTTTTGCTGCTAATGCTTTTTAACTTTAACTGAGTCACCCTCCACAAGAAGCAGAATCCATCAGCACTATTAATAAGTTTATCGAGCTCTTGAGCTTTACCTCCCCGTTACTAACTCCCCTTTGCCACTGAAGCCCTAACTACTAAATTCCTAAATTAAGAGGCAATAATTATCCTTTAATTTTTACCCTAGTTTATCTGCATTTGTTAACAAAAGCGTTTTTCATGTCCTTCCCTGGCCTAAAACAGGCTTTACCCCTTGTTTTTTATTTGCTTTTTTTTTTTCCTTTGATGAATTTCAGTAAAATGGTCAAGCCAACAGAAAATATCACTAAGGTGGTCAATCAACCAATTTATCAACAATGTAGGTACTTTAAGAAGACCATTCTTGTTAAATGATGCCCAAAACGCATGTGCTCTGCGTATGGAATCTCCAACAAGTAGAAGGGTAGTCTGAGTAGTTTGGACACTTGCCCCATAAAACAAGTGTGGACAAATGACCCACATGTCCTAGATTCAAAACGTGGAACAACAGATTTTAATGGAACACACTTTTTGGATTTTAGACCCCGAACGAGGTAATCTCAAGCCACTTAAGCAACCTATATGAAAAAGTACCACCCAATCAGGCTTAACACTCTGTCAAGAAATAAATTCCCCCAACTCGGTCTAGCGTGCTTACAGTAATCAGGTGAATTATTGTAGCAACTTGCCCAAGTTACTATAGAACTCAACGAGTTCTCTGGCTGATTCAGCGAGTAATCAAAACTCACCGAGTTAGATAATATTTGATAGATATAAGAGGGACAGCAATCTGCCCCCTCCTCTTTGACATTCCACTTCATCCAATGCTTCGATCGAGCCCAATTCCAGGTTCATGCTCGTTTTTGGACGATCTTTTGATCGGATTGGGAAAAAAAAGTTTCAAATGTGTCAGATATGGGAGATCGGAAATTTTGCCCTAACATTTGGCCGAATTAGAGAAGTTGTAATCTATGCAACAATTGCTTGATCTTGAACAAAAATTGTTTCCTAAGTCTAATTTTTGGTTCTTAATTGAATCATAGGCTCGCTTCTCACAAAACATACTAAAAATCTCGAGATTTTTGAGATTTGGTTTCGGATTTACTATTCACCCAAAAAATTTCAACCACAACATATTGGAACTGATAACCAGAACATAAAACCTGTATCTGATTTGGGTACTTCAATTTGGGGTGTGCAATGGAGGCATTAATTCACATAGCACAAAGTTGGGAGGCTCGGCCTCGATATTTAAGGTAAAGTTCTTTTTTTTCAATTAAATTCCAATAGTTAATTTTATGGAAAAAGTTTATATAAGGATGCAACCTTATAATGTAGAATTTATTTTCTTGGAATAAGTCTAGATTCCAACACGAAACAAAGAGGACAATATTCAGGATATACAGGATGGGTAGAAGGAATTGTGACCCTTGGTTTCATCTACGATTCAAAACTACAAAATCTGTCATGATCTACCAATCCCAAAGATCCAAAGGATTTATTATGAATCCAACAATAGACAATAGAAACATTGAGCTACTTAGTATTAGTCTTAAAGACGAAAGAGAAGAAAATGGATTTCTCATTCAATGTTGCAATATACATATTGAATATTGATGCAAATAGATAGGGATCCCATTCTTTATTCGGCTCAATCCTTTTAGTAAAAGATTGGGCCAAATTCAATTGCTATTGGGAGAACAAACAGGAATCAATGGGAATGGGCTGGAGTTATGAACTTATAATCATGGAATCAACTCAATCATCAAATTATAAGTTCGTTCCATACCGGACCAAGTCGGAAGGAATAGGGATATGTACATTATCGTTATGAGAAGGGTCGAACATATGTAAATAGATACTATGGATCCCTACGTCGTTACATTCCATTTAGATTAGGAATAGGCGTAATAGGACATGCTTTTTACATCGGAAAAATCCATCGAAAAAAGCAGTGTTAATGTTGAAAAGCCCTTTGATTGTTCATCTCGACATCAAGATGCATGACCATGAAAAATAAAAAGATTTTAAGTCTCTGAAATAGTGCATTTTACAACATATTATCTACACCGTCCATTTTCAAGATTTTCAAATGTTTATAGATCTACTTGATTTTAACCATTTTTTAAAATTAAAATTTTATAATTAGATATAAAAATAGATTTTGAGATAATCCTAAAAACATTTTACATCAAAATTATATACCACGATAAAATTTGAAGGTGCACCTTACCTCTACAACTATGGATGCATCCGTATGCCAACTGCACCCTAATTTTATATTTGTTTTATCATTTCTTAGAATCATGAATTCAAACTTTATCCTCATGAATATGCCAGAACAATTCTTTTTCAGCTAAAAAGTTTGGTCCTTTAGTGGCAGCACCATATTCCAAAAATATTGGGGGAGGAACAAAATGCAAACACTGAGTCCAGCCTAACAGATAAATTTTAACGGCATTTGCAGCCAATACTTCCAAGTGCATCCATTGCCTGGTCAACTTCTAATTTCTGGTGTAACCCACGTGCATATCCATTTAGTAAGTTTTGGACAGAAATCACAGTTCATGTAAATAAGTGATGCAAGGAAGTTCTCATAATAAACAGGTATAATGCGTATAGCCTTATGCATGTCACATGCCGAGATCTATTGATATATCTTTTGCTGAAACCAAAATTTCATTGGTCATCTCACTCAAAAATCTCCCTGATGTACTCCCAGTAATACAATGTTAACCTTTATCAAAAAAAAATCTCCCTGATGTTCTTTTCTGTCCCCTCCAGCTCAATCCTTTTAGAAAGACAATTCCCGCGTGCTCGTTTTTATAAACCACAAACCACGGGTTCTAGAGCATGTGAAATACTGTCTTGGAGGATCAAGTATCCGAGCCCATACCTTGTTAACACTGCTGATCTAATCTTTCCTAGGCATGTGGCCTTCTTAAATAACAAAACTCCATTGGTGGACATATGTATCACACCCTTATCCTCCTATGGGCTGCTTTAGGTCATATTTTGCAATAAATTTCTATCTTATATATGTTTACAGTTTTTCATGCACACAAATATTCATGCACTGTTTGCACAATGTCTAAGGGTGTCTGCATGTTTGGAAACATGTTTGCACACATATCCAGGTATGCATCACAAACCCGTTTCCATGGTACTACCCAAACTGTTGACACTGAATTTTGCAAAATGTTTTAACCATATTTGCAATTATATTTGTCCCATTATATACATGCCAGCTCCATAAGCATGCATGCATGAGTGGACATTTGCAAGGTCTCTTTGCAAATTTGTATAATGTCCAAGTTGTCAACATGTTTTTTTTACACAATGAACAGCTTCCTAAAGACCAGGAATGGCACCTAAAGCATTACCGTCATTAAAGAAAATACTAGTATTCTGTTAAATCTGTTGAGTGTATGTTTTTCTTTGTAATATTAGGGAAAAAAATATTTTTTTTGGGTAGTCCAGTGGTAGGAATCGAACTTGAGATGTAGCATTGCTTGACGTCAACTCGTTACCACACAAGCCAAGCCCAATTCCTATTAGGAAAGAAAACAGCAAGGAACGTACCTCCAGGGTGAAACTTCATGTATGGGGAAATATTGTAGACACGACCTTTCAAGACTGTCCAAATTGAACCTTCAGTTTTGTGTTGCTTAACTTCATCCATTGTGATGAGCCTTCTATTAGATCTCCCATTCAATCCTGATATGTACAAGGAATATCAAATATAATGTACGCTTGACTCCTTTCCATTGAGAACAATCTAGATAGAATGAATTTGGAGCTTTTCAATAGAATGAAGGATAAACACAAAAATTTAATAAATTAAACTCCTGTTTAAAACAACAACTATACGTGTAAACAATCAAAATAAAGGCCACGCACACAGCTTAATCAGCTGTCATGGTGGTGTGTCGTTTATGTGCGTCGATATCTGGGGTTCGTATACCCCAGTTTGTCGTTAACTGACGCTGTGAAAGGCCCACTTCTCTCTCTCTCCCCTCCTCCCTTCTATCTCTCTCAAATATCTCTAAAAACAATAATGGCCACGCATGCTCTTGAGACAGCAGCAAAAGAGATTAAGTAGGCGACTACAGATGTTTCTAAAAAATAGAAGTGACCCCAAGTAAAAGAAACAGTAAGAACAACAGAGTAAGTACCACACCAAACATCAATTTGTAGATGGGTATAAAACCTATCCTAGCCCACGAGCAAAAATTTCCGGACCCTCTATAAAATTCTACCACAAGATTACAAGTAAGCCCCCAATATGATTCTCATAACAATATTCATCCCCATGATTTTCTTGTAGCTCACACACACAAGCGTGCACACACCTACACACACACAGACACGTATATGTGTGTGGGTATATGGAAAATGCTTTGGTACCAATTTGTGCGGCCTCCAACATCTATACCATCCAAATATTTGGACGGTCCATGGTGGACCCGAATTCCTAGAGAGGGCAAGCGGAGGCTCGCTGCCTTAGTCCACCACTCTCAGCAAAAAAAAACCTCATTTCCATTTTATTTGTTCTTCATTTTTCTCTCGCTCTCATCAATCAGTTACAAAACCTAAAAGCCCCAAATCAGATGTTAATATGTTAAAGAACAATTTTGTTTCTATTTTTCTTTTATATTTTGTCATTTTCTCTTTCTTCTTTCCTTATTTTCAAGGTAATGAAATTGATGGAATTCAGAGGATCAACATAGGAAAGTTGATCTCTTTATAAAGTTCTAAGAGAAATATCCGATTTCTCATCGTAGAGAAGCAAATTTGAATCTTGCCGAATTTTGTAACTTAAGTTATGTTTGTTTGGGCAATTTCCCCCTTAGAAGAGAGAAAATTTCCAATCTGCGTCTCTTGAAGGCTTGTCGTAACTGTAAGCGGAAGCTTTTTGTTCCTGTCGAATTTTCTTTTATATTTTGTCATTTTCATTGGGTTGTTGAATTTTTTAAAAGTGTCCTCTTGAAGCTAGGCCTCTAGTCCTTGAAGCTAGGCCTCTATACACTAACAAATACTTTCCATTTGAAAGTTAGTATTCAAATGTGTTTTCACTTTCAAGGCCTCAAGAAAATGAATTTTCACCAATATCTTTTTAATCAAATCCAGGTCTCTTCGTTTTTTGGACAGGAAGTTATGATTATTGTCAATTAGGAAAATACACATCTCTTTCCTTAAATGAATCGCTCTCAAATTTGAAGACACTACTTCAAAAAGACCCCAACCACTTCAAGATGATTCTTATTCAACAATCAAAACTTTAAACTAACTCAATCAAACCTTTAAACTAACTTAAGAGATAAAATGTCTCTTCACTACATATCTTGATTCTTTTCCGATTTAGCCAATAATCGCAACCGCGATAGAGGAACATCAGCCAAATAGAATATGATCTTCTAGTATGCAGGTTTCAAATGACATTTTATGTTTATTCAGTAGATTTCAATTGAAACTTTTAAGGGTCACAAACCAATCCAAAGGAAAGAAAAGAAAGCCATAGATTGTAAAAATTGTAACAATTTCCAAATTATAATACAAACAACATAAAAGCATCACTTTGTACATCTAATCTTCTAGCATTTGCAGACTACATTAATCATGCATCAATCCAAATACATAAGCACTCTTCAAGTACCTGCAAGGTCTGGATGAGTGCGTGTAACCCTTAGCCAGTCCATTTGGCTATACCCCTTCTCAAAAGGAACCTTTGTACGCACCCTAGGCCTTTTGCTAGCTATCAATGGATTTGTGTCTGAAGTCTTAACTGAATCTTTAGAGCTTTCAGACATTTTTGATCCCAATACCTCACTGGATATTGGTTTTGGGGGCTCCATTTTAGCAGTCATAGAAGGCAAAGAACCTTGAGCAACCAATTCATCAATTTTACCATTGTCTACAAGACTTGTATTTGGCGAAATATCAACTGGGGATGGAAGAACATTACTAGTGGGCCCCTCATGTTTGTCATCTTCTGAAGATCCATCCTTGATTGTGACTTTACTGATATTAGGCATACCTTTTGGAGATTCTAACTGGTGTTCATTGACATCATCTCCAACCTAAAAACAACGCAACAGGTCCAAACAAACATACTAGAAGACTTCCAAGTTCCAAGTAAGACTTATGATTCCCAAAAAGCAAAAAATGACCGCAACCAAATATAAGAAACAATAATTAAGTACATTAATATCCACAATGAGTAGTATATTGTATGACGTAATGAATTTGACACACGAATGAAGAATTCATTCATGACGATGCATTAAAGACAAATCAATAAAATTGTACCGAACAAGAAGAAATACCACAAATTAAATGGAAATATAAACATACAAAATAATTCACCAAAAAATAAAAAATAAATTAAGAAATTCGTCCAAAAAAAGTAACCAATTGAACAAAAATAAGTAAATTGCAAATAGAAGGCATAAATAGTCACAATGTTCAATAATCAGGCTTTCATAAATGAATACACATCAGATTGATCAGTTTGAAACAAATTTGCAATGAATGAATAAAATAGAAAAATTCAGGAGAAAGTATAACTTGCCTGACAAAAAGAAAAGTCTTTATAACCTTCCATTGCTTGCGGAAAATATTGTTTAGTTGTCTATGGCATCTCCTACTATGAATTTGAACAATCCAAATAATTCACAAAATAAATTATACGATCCAACTATAAAACACCTGTTCACAGCAATTATACATCAGAATTTTCTTTTATCTTCATAGAAATAAACAGTAAAGCAAGTTTATTCAGGTATACATCAGATATCAATTAACCAAAAAAAAAATCTAACCCCATAAAACCTATTATTGTCTTTGGTATAACCTAAATTACACCACAAATTACGTGCAATGTGAACTAAAATTAGCCATTTACCTGCATCAAGGACTATCAAGACCACATAACCAAAGAGTTAAAAGAAATTCAATTTATTATAAAATTAAAAAGATCTTGTTCCCTGTTTTAATCTCTTTATAAAAAAAAATGAGGTACTAACTCGATACTTCACCAGAGAAAATACATATCAAAATGAAGTTGAGACTAATATCAAAATCACGCCAGAAAGGATAGCAAGAAAAAGGACCAAATTCTGGGAAGTCCCCAGCATACATTAATGATAAATATGAAAATTCTGAATTTATAAATTTTCTCATGAGAAAATAATATGTTTACCAACAGCATCAGCATGAGCTTGAAACCGGGAAAAACATATGGTATTTCAGGGTTTGGTAGGGTTTTTGTGGAGGAATGGAGGGACAATATGAGAGAAGATGGGTAAGAGAGAGGCAAATAGTAAATAACGACTCCATTGGGTTTGGCGTTGGTGGATGAAAAATGAAACGGTAATCCAATGTGCAAACAAATGAAAAAGAGATTTTATTCTCTTGAGGGAGTCAAAGCCACCTTCCAAAATTAGGTCCAATCATCTAATTTGACTTTTTCCTTTTAAAGACTAAGGAAATGTTTTGGATTATAGGGTAAACAAAACCATGTTTTGAATACTCGGGTAAACAAAACCATGTTTTGAATCAACGGTGATGTTGATTGCTACAACCAAATTAGAATGAGTCCAAGGACCTTCTTTGTACTTAGAGATATTCTCAAAGAGAGACGCAACATACGAGATACCATAGGGGTAACCTTGGAAGAGGAGCTGGTCATGTTCTTACATACTCTTAGCAGCATTTTGAAGAATCAAAAAATTGGTCATGATTTTGGCCATTCCGGCGAGACAGTGAGTCGGCATTTTAATAGTGTGTTGAATGCAATCTTAGACCTCTATCGTGATTTTATGAAGCCACCTGCTTTGGAGACCCCTCCTCAAATTAGCATTGTGGACAGAAGATAATAAGATTTGCATGTTCTTTATCAGTAGATATAAGATTTGGAGACCCCTCCTCAAATTAGCATTGTGGACAGAAGATAATAGCTATTTAATAGTGGATAATAGCATTGTGGAGACCCCTCCTTAAATAGCTATTATCTTCTAGATGACTGATATGCATAATCATTTGCAGTAACTTGAATACCAATCTCAGTAGATATAAGATAGCTATTTAATGGTCACATCAGTGCACTGAACAACCCAAAGCCAGAGACATGAAATGCTCAGGAATTGTGTCTTCTGCAACACATCAGTTACTACATTTTTGTGTGAGTGTGTGTTTAACACTTAGCAGTCTTTCATTGCTGCAAATATGTGCACAGTCATACCTTAAGTGTAAGCAGGCAGACATATACATTGTTGAGGGAATAAAGAGAACCAAAGAAGATAAAAATGAAAAAGAAACACAACATGCTAACTTATATAAAATTTTTCTAATGATGTGGTCCCATGAAACTCCTTGTTTGCCCAGCAGGCTTGCTTTGCTGTTTGCTTCCCTAAAGGTCTATGGTGTAAGTAGCTCACTCTCATAGTTGCTTGCAAAGAAGCAGAAATATGGTGTGCTAAAAGGGAAGTGAAGCCTTAAGAGACTGCAGGCAGTGGTGAAGTTTTGAGTGATTACGAACAGTACAATATTCCCCTTTCTAATGAAAAAGGTAATAGACAAAATCACCATAACACTTCACATGCAACTTGGGCCCCAACACATAAGATCTACCATAATTTGCATTTTGCAACATAAAGGACATACTTGCAATACCAAGGGTAGCATGTGAAAAGGTAAATTCCGAAAGCAAGATTTATTATTTTCTACATTCTCCAATGCTTGTTTGCAAACCCTTCATAAAAACAAGACTATTAAGGAATTGGAGGCAACATGGACTCAACAAGATATAGCATGCTGCCAGTGGTTACTGCACACATGCTACCATTTGTTACCATAACATAACTCAAAACCTAACCAATCAAGTAATGACTACAAAATAAATATGAGAGCACACATTAGTAACCAAGAACTACAAAATACATATAAACTGAGACTTTGCACTCACACAGACAGAAACTTAAAACCTAATGATTCAATAAATAAATCCAAACCTTTTCATTGTCCCAATCAAGAACATAAACAATGTAACAGGAAAAAAATAGATACCTGTACTTGACAAAAGTACAAACACAAAAGTGATTTCCCCTTGACATTCCTCTCATTCTTCTATCCTGAATCTCAGGTGCAATTATCTACAAGAGTGTTAATTTTTGTATTTCTTGAAAATTGAGTGCTTCAAATATGAAGTTTGCATCATATTATCCATATAGAAAGATCATCAACATCATATATCTTCTTAGAAAGAAAATAAGTGGAAATAAAAACATTTGCTTAATCAGAAATATGACAAAAAAACTAAGGCTGCCCCCAAAGCTACAAGTGGATATCGAGCTTATCCATATCAGAAAGAAAACTTTATGTTGAGTGTTTTTTAAAACGACTCATGTTACCCCAACAACAGCTGGTTAAGCCCCTGGTTACTCTTATGTTTTTTACAAAATAACCATATATTGTTGCTTTATAGGTAGCCAACTTTTATGTTCTTTGAAATATCATGTATGATATTCAGTTGTTTTATAGGTAAGTAACTTTGAGCGAATGTTCCTTACGGGACCACTTTAAGCCATTTGCTTCTCTTGAATGTGTAGAACTAAGAATCAATTTGGAGGAAACCTTTTGATCAAAGGATCGACTTAACAAATCAATTTGTGAATATATAATAATTTTGGTCATCATAAAAAAAACAATTATTTTGAGAAAAAGAAGCAAAACAAATGGCAAGAATGAGAATTGATTCCTTATCATATCTAGACGAGTACAATGGCTTGTGATCTAAAGGTCCCCACATGATATTATGCTTATTATAGATAGTATTATAAATAACTAGCATGGCCTAACCATTTTTTTGCAAATGGGAATAGAGCACAAGAGTATATTTCAGAGCAACAAGTAATCATCAAACTTTCAAAGTTCAACAAAAAACCAATACAGTGGAACATGCCAATAGACAAAAATAGAAGTAGTATAAAATGATAAGTAGAAAAAAAAAAAACACATTCATAAATAATCTGAGAATAAAACCCCCCAAACTTATTGGTAAAGATGAAGACTAGCTCTTTCAATGGATAAGACAACAAGCAATCATCAAACTTTCAAAGTTAAACAAAAAACCAATACAATGGAACATGACAATAGACAAAGCTAGCAGTACGCTTGGCTGGTTTGCAAAGGCGAGAAGTAGACTGAGCATGGCCTTTGGTCCATGGCATGGTTTTATGAGGTCGAGACCAATTTTATCAAAAACATCAGGTACAAATTAGGACAGTAACAGGACTCAACCATGGCATCAGTTGTGTGTAGCTGATGAACAATTGAAGAAAGATTCCACAATCTGTTCATCTTGGCCTCTGATCCTAATGCCGCTGTTGCTGAGTCCATCGGGGAAGTTGGGATTTAAGACGTCTAGAGTATAAACTTTAGATGACATTTCAAGAATCATGAACTCCTAGAATTCAGCTCTCTATGAGCACCTAAATACCAGGTTCATTTTGAAGAAAGGAGTCCTCTATGAGCTTCCAAATGCCAGGTTCATTTTGAAGAAAGGTTTTTTAAGCTTATCCGGTGGCTACAACATAGATGTTTTTAGGGTGAAATGGTTAATGTGCCAAGTGCGTCAAATAAGAATGAAGTTGAAGTCTCTCGGAGAGCCCGGAGGCACAAGCTTTTAGTTGGCTAGCTAGGTGGGACAAGGCTTGCATGATCAATCATCTCAAAATCAGGGGCATTCCAAAAAAGGATAGCTGCACAATGTGCACATATGATGAAGAATCAGGGGCCAACATCTTCATTCACTAAAGGTGGCTCATCAGTATGGGCATCATATCTTCAAGCCTTCAGATATGAGTGGATTATGCCACCCATTGTGAAAGTATTATATGAGCAATATACAGCCCACCTATCTATCCACTGGGTTGGATATTATGGAGACTTACTATGGTTGCCAAGTTACGATCCTTATGGCTTGAAAGAAATTGGACGTCTCTATGAAGATGCACAATGACCTCCTTCCTTGCAATCAAAAGCATTGAACTGGCGACCTCATGGGCTCTAAATAAAAAGGAGTTGCATGATAAATAACAGAACCACATCTATGAACCAACAAGTCATACCAAAAAAGCATGTGTCATGAAACCAGACTAGATCAAAATATTTATAGGAATTGCAAATATATTTACAGCAAGAATAAATCCCCAAAAAAAATGAATTAAACAAAAAGAGCACTCTGTAATGTTTGCAAAATAGCGCATAAAGATGACAAGAAAACATAAATTACTGAAAATAGAAGTCTGGGGGCTTGTGCTCCCATATGGCAAAGGAGGGAATTGAAGAGAGAGTGAGTGTGTAAACGCGAGATTTTCTTACATTCCAAGCAATTGGATCAGTTAAACCCGTAACATTTCTCCATCTCCGATAAACCCCATGCTCCAAATATCCACAACTAAGATTTTACAAAATAAAAAAATCTCTGATAAACCCCATACTCCAAATATCCACAACGAGCAAATATATGAACACAAAGAAGAAACAATATTATATGCTATCAGCTCAATGCCATTTCATTTCTGAACAGAAAAAACAAAAGTAACATCCGAAGAAATTTACAGACAACAGCTCAGTAGAAACTCTCAAACCTACAAGAGAGACCCTCAAATATATAGTTGCTAAGTTTGATTCTGTTTATTCCTTTAATCGATTCTCAATCACATATATAGAAAAGGAAAAAATGGGCTCATTGAAACCTACCTGGTCTCCTTGTTTCTTGTCGAGGCCTCCCTCGGGTTTTCTTCAGCTGATTGAGTTGATCTCTCTCTGGTTTTCTGCGGCTGAGTAATTTTACGAAAGGTGAAAACCCTAGCTAAACAGTGCAAGGGCTTTCCACGCGCGATACTGTGGAGTTTTCCCGCGACACGGACGGCGAGCTACGATCGAGCGTGGTTATATATGGGGAGCGGTTTGTAAATCGAGCTTATCCATAAAAATTTATAAATCTTAGAAAATTAACGGTCAAAAAGTGCATGTTAATGTATCTGGATGTTGACAATATTAATTTGATGGAATTGAAATTTATTTTACATCAAGATTAATTTGATGGAACTGAAATTCATTTTTTTTCATGTTGATGTATCTTGATGTTGACAAGATCAATTTGATGAAATTTGAAAATCAAAACAACGTCTTCTAAAATTTTAAAGGTGCACTCTAACTAAATTGTTTAGAGCCTCTATAAACTTTTTCCAACTTTTAATTATGGCAAGAATGCAATTAGGCGTTTCAAAAACCAACTATTCTCGATCGGGATAGTAAATTCCAATAGAAGTTGAATTTGGTTATGAGATAGTATTTTTTGTTTTTTTTCTAGTTTCCCTAAAATCCAAGTAAATATTTTTTGTTTTTTTCTTTAAGCTCATCTAATATTTTTTTAGGTCATCTCTAATTCCCTACCATATAAACCCCTATCTCCCGTCTAGTTCCCCTAAAATCCATACAAATATTTTTTGTTTTCTTCTTTGAGCTCATCTAATAATTTTAAGTCCCCTCTACTTCCCCACCATACAAACCCTAGCTTGATAGTTATTTTATTTCTATTTTTTAATACTTTTTTTGGATCATGAATTAGACCAATCCAAATCTGATCCTAGATCACTATTCTAATGACTTGACACGGATATGTGGATGAACGATTTGCCCCACCAATCAAGGTTTCAAAACATGAAAAATATCTTTTCATTTCCATGCTATATAAGAAGCAATGTTTCCATCATAATTAAAAATACTAATAATGCTAAATAAGGGCTTGTGTGGTCAAACCAGTTCTAGTCAGCCCAATGAAGCGGCCGTTGTAGACCGGTTTGAGCACATGCTATAAAAAAGATATTTAAAAAATCATTAATTTTTTAAAAATAAAAATAAATTAATTTGTGTATTTTTATAAATCATCTTTTTAAAAATTACTAACACACGTGTAGTAAAAAACCCTAGGGTAGCAAGTAAATTCGAATTCTTTATACATATACAATTGACAATTTTGTATAAGAGAAAATTACATACATATCCGTTATAGTTTCTATTAGGGCTCTACCAAATAGTTTCTGTTATTATCTCTGTGTCCATTTTTATATGTCAAAACAAAAAAAAGTTAAAAAAGACGACTTTATCCTTTTTCGATTGTTGAACAACCGAATTTAGAGCATTTTTGGTGATTCAATAACCGAAAATATTGTTCAAGAACCTGAAAATTTAAAATTTTCAGTTGTTGAATAACACAAAATTTTAAAATTTCGGTTATTCAGGAATCCAAAAATGTTTTCTCTCTCTTGTGACATATTTTCTCTACCTTTCTGAAGTCATAGTTATCCGATAAAATCAAAGGGGAATAACAAGTTTGAGCCCTTAAATTTAGGAGAAATCTTAAGGATTGTGAGATTAGAGTATTAGGAGAAATCTTGTGGCATATTCTCTCTCTACTTCTTTGAAGTCATGCTTATCTGATAAAATCAAGGGTAAACATCTTGTTTCAGCCTCTAAATTTAGGGATTATGAACGTACCTAAAATAAAAAGGGCACTTTATCCATGTAATTCAGAGAGAGAGAGAGAGGGGCAAAGAGAGGATACGAAGACCCACAAGAGAGACACAAATTTTCGTAATTGAAGAATACGAAAATTATTCAAAAACCCAAATTGGCCCTAGTTTTTTTGTTGTTATTGGAAATACTTTAAATTCGGTTGTTCAACAACCGAAAAAGGGTAAAGTCCATCTTTTTAAAAAATTTCGTTTTGACACGAAAAAAACGGATACCGTGGTAATAACCGAAACTATTTGATAGAGCCGTAATAACGGAAACTATAACGGATATGTATGTAACTTTCCTTTTGTATAATTATACATGTGTACATCATTCTTGCAATACAATTAAAAAACTTATGCTAACTTTTCTTTTTTAATAAAAAACCCAACAAATAATGCTTGATTGAAAATGAATATGCCAAACTGAAATAAATGAGAATAATGTTTTCAGATCTGCTAGCCAAGTTGGAAAGGTCCAAAAAGTTGTAATGTTGTGTTTTGCTGATACAAAAGCCAAACATGTGTACATATGAGATGGAGGCAGTGTTACATATATACTGCCAATGACACGTGTATCGGTCTATAGTACTCCATGTGAAATTTTTACAATTTGAAATTAGGAAAATGACTTTATGAGACTCTTACACACCTATGTGTGTATAACCTCAAAGGATCACCATTAAATTTGGCATAGATATCTAGAAAAATCAAGTCCCACACCTATGTGATAACTTTTTAAAAAAATTTGTGCCAAATTTAATAGTGATCATTTAAAGTACTACACATGGGTGTGCGAGAGTCTCATAAGATCATTACTCTTGAAAATAAGATTGTAAAAAAATATTTAGACATTTCTTTACGCAAATTTGCTATTCTCATAATGATGAAGCACAATGTCCTTATAAATTAGATTGGGAATCAAACATCAAGGGGCGAGTTATGCTAACATTGGGAAAGCGGAGGGGGGTTGTGGTGGTAGCACCCTCACACCCTAGTGTGGTTTTTATTACCACTGACACCACCCAACTAACATTTTCAAAAAACTAACTCCTAAACTATTTGAAAAAACGGCTAGGGCCTGTCATCCCCACTCAATTACCCAAAAGAAGAAAAAAAAGTTATGCCAACATTCATTTTATTTTTCATTATTAAAAGGGAGATTAATGTAAAATTACTTTGGAATTGAAAAATAATCTTCATTTATTCATATGTTCCCTTGTTTTATTAATTTTTTATTATTTCTCAAATTTAAGATCCGAAACTTTAAGTACCTAACCATATTTGAATTTCCCTTTTTTTTTGAAGAACTTTGTCCAACACTTGGGGTCATTATTGCCCATTTTTGTTGTTTGGATACAAAGGACTAAAAAATTATTTTTTATTTTAAAACCCAAAATAAATAAATTTTTATCCATGCCCCCTTTCTTTAAAACATGGTTTTCCTTCCACATTTCCGCACAAATAGCCGAAAGAAAACAGCTAATTTGTGTATTATGCTATACATTTACTCCATCGGGGAAAACACCAATTTGGGAGATTTTTTATGATTTGAAGTTTCATTATCTATCTTATTATAACTAGATGATTATTTTTAAAAAACAAAATTAGGCATATAAAGAGATTTGAAAAATTGTTTACTTTAAGGTTGTTTGCCTGATTCTAGAGATTACATCGGACTCTAGAGATCACATCCTCAAAAATTGAGATAAAAAAAAAAAAATCGTTAAAGTAAATTTTTCCCAAGACACTCATAGTAGTATACTCGCACAAGAAATCTTTTAACAACAAAAATTAAACCCAGTCTAGTGAGGGTTAGTGCGCGAATAAAACAACACCCCCATAGAAACCCAACACCCAAGGTCCATTATCCACCCTCTCTCTATATATGAAAAGGTCTATTTTGTGGTAAATACTTTTTCCTCATATATATAACTGAAAAATATAGAGAGAAAGAGAAATATCATTTTCAAAGGGAAAAAGTTTAGGTAGGACATGAACTTTACATTTGACCCAAAAAAAGCCGAACACACTTCAAAAATTTACTCCAAGTGATCATTTCGGCCTCAAGATGTATGAATATGAAAAAACATATTTTAAGTCCTCAAAGTAATGCATGTTATAAAACATTATGCGGACCATCTATTTTGAAGATTTTCTAGTGCTTACAGATTTACTAGATTTGCACCATGTGCAAAACTACAAATTTTATAATTGGACCTGGTTTCTATGTAGCCAAGTCCGCATATATAGAAATGCAGGCTTATTAATCAATTGATTTTAGATGGATTTTGCACGTAATTTTTAAGGACTTGTAATCGCTAGCATGGAGATCATGAATATAAAAAAAAAAGAGTAAATTTTAAAAACTAAAATAATAATTCTAGTAAGAAAATATTTAGACTGTTAGGTTCCACTGTTTCTCGATGAAATGTCTACTTGCATCCATCTTTAAGATGGATGCTTTGCAGTTTTGGACCACATATGTAGTCATGCGGTCCAACCCTCATGAAAAAATTTTCCCTTTATAAATAGGATGGAAATAGATTTCTCGAAAACATGGTCCACTTGCCGTCAACCCCACAATGAGAAGGAAAAAATAAAATAAAAAAATGAAGGGTTTCCACTCATGATGAGAAATATATTATTATAATGCATCAAAACTTTTGAAGTATCTCCCTCTTAAAGAAAACTAGCATTATCCTCTATAATGAGATGCTAAAGTGCTGTACACAAAATGTATTCAACTAGCTCCTCCTACTCTTTGAGCAGTAGTAGGAATGGAGAGTTAGGATACAATAGGTTTAGGAAACACACAAGGCGAAATGAATTCATACATAATGCTAGCCAGTGCTCGAAAAATCGAAATGGCCTTGGAAATCGGCCTAAGCTGATTCTAAGTAACCGGTAAGCCGGCCAGTTCTACCAGCCTAATCGGGAAGGTCCTGGCCGGTCAAAAAGTAATAAAAAATATAAAAAAATACAAAACAATATGAAAAAATATTTAAAACATAATTAAACGCAGCACATCCAAATGAAGTTAGAAATTAGTGAAAATAAGGGATTTCAAAACATTGAGTTCTGCTCAAGGGGTATTTTTGAATTTTTTTGAAAAGATGGGAAAAATGTATAAATAAGCATTCATGGCCAAAATAGTTTCCAATATTTGCCACAATGATAATAACGCAATACAAACAAATCTCTTATTTTTTAGGATTTTATAAGAATTTTTCTAAAAAAAATTAAATACTAGACCAGACCACCAAAACTGGCCAAAACCACATTGGCTAGAGACCGGTTCCAGTTTGACCGTCCGGCTCCAAGTTGAACTGCCACATTTGCAAACACTGATGCTAACTTCAATTTTATTTATGCGGAAAAGACAAAACTTTTAATTTACTCTAGCAATTATCAACATCACATGAATTATTTCATCAAGAATTTACATTTGCTGCATAATGCGCTTGACATTGAAATAAGTCTCAAGAGTTGCAATGCAAAAACCTATCATCAAAATCCCCATCACTATAACTTTCTCAACTTTGCAACTCTTTGTGCCTTCAAAGATCTTCAGATAGCAAATGCATAATAGAATTAGAGCAATGGTGCTGCCAAGAAATGATTTGATAAATGCCATCATGGACCAAAAAACTGGAAATATTAGAGCAACTATGATTGTGATAGCCACCATCATCGTCCTTAATGATAGACTCACCACACTTCTTGCAAAGAGGAAATAACTCTTCGATGGCAGCTACAACAGAAGCCATGACTTGTGCATATTTTGATAATCGAGGTATAACAACAACATAAATTATAATCTTAGAGCTAAAATTTTTAACAGGGAGATTTAGAATAATTTGCGATTTTATTTGGTCCCCAAACATGAGGTAACTGAGTATCGACATCGTTGCATATGGTTTCGAACACAAAACCTCATTGTGGTGACCATGAGAGCCCACTATTGAAATGGGGTTCAGGAGAAACAACAAAGTCTTGTAAATCTTTCTTCAACAGGAATTATACATCACAATAGATGCCCGAGATAAGCCATTTTTCTGCATGAGTGGACTCTGACAAACTTAAGCAGAAGAATTGTTCATGTCGACCATCTATTCTTGAGTATGGATGATGATAGAGACAACATGTATCATACATAACAATCTAATAGTATATGATATGCTCATAATGGTATGCTTTTCCATTTCAACTTGGTTTCTAAGTTACCTCAACCCCCTCTCATTGCTAGGGGTGGAAGTGGGTGGGGTGGTCTGGGCCGGAACAATCTATACCTAGGCCAGTAAGTTTAGTGGACTGCCAAGGCCCAAGCTTAAAATCTAAGCATGGTGTTTGGGCTGGGCTGGCCTAAGAAAGGGGTCTTGGCTCGCCCAGCCCAATTCGTCACTACCATTTCTTTACTTTTCCTTATGAAATAAAAAATAAATAAATAATACCCATCAACAGGCCTTGCTTGGCTTTAGAACAGGGCTCAGGTGATCTATGGCCCGGCCCAAACTCGGGTTGTTGCCACCCTCATATTCAAGGTTTTGATACTTGATTTCAAGAGAAAAACCATATACATAATGTTGAGGATTGATGTCTAGTATTCCGAGGAAATAGATTTGCCAAGGTGGAGTCAAAAGGACGACTCCGGATGGCCGTTAAATAGCCGATATATATATTTGGGATTCGATATATCTGGGATGGAAAATTTTGGATATCCATGCATGGGATTCGATATATATGGGATTCGATATATATCTGTACATGGGGTATTTCGATAATTTGTACTATCTATATGGGACTCGATACTTGTTGCGATGGGGTTTTTTTTAGGTTAAGGAAAAAACGCAGATACTTTGTAATCAGAGAGAACAGAGACGCGTGAGGAAGAGAGTTATTGTAAAAATTTTCTCCATTGCCATTAAAGAAGCTCTCATCTCCCGTAGACGTAGGCATGTTGCCGAACCTCTCTTTTTTTGTGTTTGTTTCTTCATTCCTGTTTTCGTGGATTGCTTTTAGGGTTTTTAGCAAAATTGATATCAGAACCTACCAGGTTATTTCGCTTTCTGGGATTTGCTACCATGATGACAAGAAAGCACTCAAGCGTCAAGTATGACATTGAGAGGTTTAATGGAAAGAACAACTTCACTATTTTGTGATGAAGGATGAATGATCTTCTTATACAACAAGGTCTTGCTAATGCTTACCTAAGGAAATCGAAGAAACTAGCAAAGATAGACGATGAAGAGTGACAAGAGATTGAGGAAAATGCGGTAAGCCCGATTCGTCTGAATCTATCAGATGATGATTTGCGTTATGTGGTGGACCACGAAACTGCTTCGGAGGTTTGGATAAAACTCGATAGTATCTACATGACGAAATCTCTGACGAACAAGTTGTTCTTGAAGAAGCAGTTATATTCTCTTTAGATGGAAGAAGGCACATAACGCTTAAACATCTCCGCGAGTTCAACCAGATCATAAGCACGTTAGCAAGCCTTGAGGTCAAAATCGATGATGAAGACAATGCCCTACTTCTGTTGGTTTCGCATCTAGGATCATATGATCTCCTTGTTACGACTCCACTGTACAGGAAGGAGACTCTTGAGACGGACGAAGTCACTGCTACTCTTTTGTCAAACGAGACAAGGAAGAAAACTAGCAATATTAAATCTTAAGGAGAAGGTTTCTTTGGAAAATACAAAGAGAATCATGGAAGGGCCATATCAAATCAAAAGAGGTCTGGAAGCAGAAGTCAGTCAAAATGAAAGAGGAAGGGCAAGTTTACTTGCTATTATTGTAAAAGGGAATATCACATGGAGAGAGACTGCCCGAAAAGAAAGGATGGTATAAAGATGATAGAAACAGAAAAGCATCTGATGAAGCTAGCGTGGCTGATAGTTCTGCCAGAGATGATGAAAATCTTCTCTCTATATCTTCAGGTAAGAATCAATTTACTGATTCTTAGATTTTTTATTCTGATTGTTCTTTTCATACTTGCCAAAATAGAAACTAGTTCGAAACCAACAAATCATATAGTGGTGAGTCTGTTTTAACGGGAAATGATGTGGTATGCAATATCATTAGAATATGAACTATTAAAATCCAGATGTTTGATGTGATTGTACGAATCTTATCAGATGTAAGGCATGTCCCACAATTACAAAAAAAACTTAATATCATTGGGGGCCCTTGACTCGAATGGTTGCAAGTATACAGCAACAGGTGGAGTCCTCAAGGTTAGTAATGGATCTATGGTTGTCATGAAAGGTCAGATGGCTAGGAACTTATACAGGTTGATAGGGAATACAGCTACAGGTGGAGCTTCTGTAACTACAGATGTAGAGTCTAGCACAGATGACACAAAATTGTAGCATATGCATTTAGGGCATATGAGTAAACGAGGTATGATGAAACTTTATAAAAAGAAATTGTTGAAGGATGTCAGAGCCTGTAAACTGGATTTCTGTAAGTACTATGTTTTCGACAAACAATGCAATATTAGATTTAAAACTGCAGTTCATACGAGCAAGGATATACTAGACTATGTGCACACTGATGTATGGGGGCTTTTACTAATCAAATCCAAGGGTGTGGCAGAATACTTCATTACCTTCATTGACAATTACTCAAGAAAGATCTAGGTCTACTTCATAAAACACAAAAGTGAAGCATTCACGAAGTTTAAACAATGGAAAGCAGAGGTAGAAGTGAAGACAAGAAAGAAACTGAAATGTTTGAGATCAGATAATGGAGGGAAGTACAAGTTTAGAGAATTTCAAGAATTTTGTAAAGAAGAGGGGATTGTACGTCACTTTACCACACCAGAAACTCTTCAACAAAATGGTGTGGCTAAGAGGATGAACATGACTCTTTTGGAAAGAGCTCGCAGTATGAGATTGAATGTAGATTTGAAGAAAATTTTCTAGGCAAAAGCAGTTAACATGGCATGTTTTATCGTTAACAGGTCACTATCTACATCGATTGATTTCAAAATTCTAGAGGAGATATGGACAGGAAAGCTGATAGATTAGTTTATGCTGAGGATTTTCGGATGTCCAGCCTATGTCCACGTGCCGAGTGGGCAACGTTCCGAATTAGACTTTAAGTCCAATCAGTGCATCTTTCTCGGTTTTGAGAAGGGAGTGAAGGGATTCAAGCTTTGGGATCCTACTTCACATAAGGTTGTGCTTAGAAGGGATGTTATGTTTGATGAATCTTACATGGTTAAGTCAATCAACATATAAGATGACAGAGTGCAAGTAGATGAAAGTGATGGAAAAAGATCGACAGTCCAGGTGGAGCTAGAAGAATCTGAAATATCAGAAAAGAAAGAATCATCCAGCTGCATACGAGAACAGCGGCAACCACATGGTGAACCCTACAATCTGGCAAAATGCAGAAAAAAACGTGTTCACAAAGCCCCCTGTGATATACGGCTTTGAGGACATGGTAGCTTTTGCTCTAACAATTGGTACTAGGGAAATCAACTCTTTCGAAAATGCTTTAAGTGATGCACAAAATGATAAATGGATGACACTCATGATGGAGGAGATGGAGTCTATGAAAAAGAACAACATTTGGGAGCTTGTCAAGAGGCTCAAGAGAAGGAAAGTGATTGGATGCAAATGGATCTTTCGAAAGAAAGATGCAGCTACATAAAAGGAATGTGAGAGATTCAAGGCTAGGCTCATAGTAAAAGGCTACGCTCAGAAAGAGGGGTTGGACTACAATGAAATATTATATATCCGGTTGTCAAGTACACTTCAATAAGGTTATTACTTGCTTTAGTAGCCATATTTGATTTGGAGCTAGAAGAGCTTGATGTGAAGAGGACGTTTCTTCATGGTGATCTGGAGGAACAAATCTTTATAGAGCAACCTGAAGACTTCAAAGTGCATGGAAAGGAAGATCAAGTTTGCTTGCTCAAGGTATCGCTTTATGGTCTTAAGCAATCTCCCAGGCAATGGTACAAGCGCTTCGACTCTTACATGGTACGAATTAGCTATTCAAGAACTGCGTATGATTATTGTCTTTATTTTAAAGTTCTTGGTGATAATTCCCTTATTCTTTTGATGCTTTATGTTGATGACATGCTCATCACTGCCAAGAATGTATATGACATAACATCTCTCAAGTCTATATTAAGTTCTGAGTTTGATATGAATGTTCTAAGGGCTGCTAATACGATCCTTGGTATGAAGATTCATAGAGATAAAAGTGCAGGTAAACTCTAGGTAACTCAGAAAATATATGTTGAAAAGGTGCTGGAGCGTTTCAATATGGAAAAGACCAAGACAGTTAACACTCTATTGACGAGTCAGTTCAAGTTATCTGAATGTTAGTGTCCCACTACGGATGAGGAGATAAAACAGATGTCTCTGGTGCCCTATGTTAGCACAGTCAGAAGCCTCATGTATGTTATGGTTTGTAGCAGGCCAGATTTATCTCATGTTATCAGTGTTGTTAGTCGATACATGAGTAATCGTGATTGAGAGCATTGGAATGCAATCAAGTAGATTTTCATAGAAATTATGTTCAGCAGGAAGAGAAGCTCTACGGAACTGGTGTCCATTCTAAGTATGCGGGTGATTTAGACAAGCGAAGGTCTACTACAGGGTATGTATTCACACAGCAGGTGAACCTAATTCATGGAAGCCAATGCTTCAAACCACGATTGTCTTGTCTATGACAGAGGTAGAATACATGGCAGCAGTTGAGGCTGCAAAGGAGGCGATCTAGTCGACTGGTTTGGCTCGTGAGTTGGGGGTGGAGCAAGACGGCACTGTGCTGCATTGTGAGAGTCAGAGTGTCATAAATCTTGCAAATAATCAAGTATTTCATACAAGGACAAAGCACATTGATGTGAGATATTACAATATCAGGGAGCTTGTGTCAAAAAGAATCAATCACCTGAAGAAAATTCATACGAATGACAACCCTACAGATATACTTACAAAGCCGATCACTATGGAGAAGTTCAAGTTTTGCTTGGACTTGCTTAATGTTACTCATTGTTGAGAGTGAATGAAGCACCCCATGGCAGGTAGGGGTACAGTCACGTACCTTTATGGAGGTACGGGGATGAAGACGTCTTCAAGGTGGCTCGATAGAATTCAAGCCAAGGTAGAGATTGTTGAGATTGATGTCTTGTATTCTGAGAAAATAGATATGCCAAGGTGGAGTCAAAATGACGACTCCAGAGGGCCGTTAAAAGCCCGATATATATTTGGGATTCAATATATCTGAGATAAATAATTTTGGATATCTATACATGAGATTCGATATATATCTGTACATGGGGAATTTCGATAATTTGTACCATCTATCTGAGACTTGATATATATTGTTGCGATGGATTTTTTTTAGGGTTAAGGGAAAAACACAGATCTATTTGTAATTAGAGAGAACTGAGAGGCGTGAGAAAGAGAGTTATTGTAACCCTATTCTCCATTACCAGTAAAGAAGCTCTCATCTCTTGTGGACGTAGGCACGTTGTCGAACCACATATATCTTTACGTTGTGGTTGGTTGTCTCTTTCTTTTGTTTTTGCTTCTTCTTTCTTGTTTTCGTTGATTGCTTTTAGGGTTTTCTACAAATACCTTTGAACCCTTGCTTCTATCTTTCATTGACCTAATGCTGGTAGGGAGAACACCATGGCCAGTGAAATATACAGCATAAATGTTAGCTCACATTGGTATGCCACTTAAATTTAGAGGGCTTCCTTTCTCATGAAACCCAACCCACTAAGTAGACTAACCTATATAACTGTACCCATCACAACCACATAAGCAAAAACACCCGTTGCTAACACATAGGCCAATCTCCCCAAGCTACCCATTGCGACCATATAGGCCAATCTCCCCAAGCTACCCGTTGCGGATACATAGGGCAATCTCCCCAAGCTTTTTAGCCAAGTAGTAGGGAGAACAACCATGACTGATAAAACAACAAATTACTTGCTTCCTTCTATTCTCCAACCCTAAATTTTGCAGCCAAAGTTAGGGAACAATTTAGCTAAACTATGACCGGTTAATATCAAGAAACCTATGTCAAGTAAGAATAGTTGAAGATAGATAAATGTAGAGATGAAGATTTTGCCTTTGGGGCCAAAGGCAAGATGGCCTATGTCTGGGTAACATTTGATGTGTGGGTCCATGCTTATGCAACGTTGAAGAAGTAGACATGTGTAACAGAAGATGATAGCTAATAGCACAAGAAATTCAAAGCATGTCCAACCACCTTGTGATAATACATATGGAATTACTACGATTCCAACTCATGTGGACCCAAAAAAGTGAGAAATTAGGAAAAGGAGGGAGAGAGAGAGAGAGAGAGAGACTAGGGGTGTGCAGGGATCAGGTTCTTATTTGGGTTCTAGTTGGAACCAGACTCAACCCATACCTAGGTAGGGTCCAAGTCATTGGACCCAAACATGCCAGCACAGGTTTGGGCCCAATAAAAAATAATATTTTATTTTATATATAAGGGTTATGTTAGGTTGATATATTATCCAATAAAAAAAAAATGGAACTAGGGACTCGAGACAGGGAAGAGCTCACACTATCAAGTAATCTATCATTGTACTCAACAAATTTTGGATATTTATATACCCCTACTTTGTACAAAGACCTTCTAGTAAGGGTATTTTCTGTCAATAGAAGGGGTGTGATTCTACCTAGGGTTGTGATATCACCCGCATGGTGCATTAATGCCACTAGTGTATTCCATGTAGGTGATTTAACGTAATTTTTAAGGACTTATAATCTCTAACATGGAGATCATGAATATGAAAAAATAAGTAAATTTAAAAAACTAAAAATAATAATTCTAGTAATAAAATATTTGGACCGTTAGGTTCCACTGTTTCTAGACGAAACACCTACTTGCATCCATCTTTAAGATGGATGCTTTACACTTTTGTACCGCATATGAGTCATGCGGTCCAACCCTCATGAAATAATTTTCCTTTATAATTAGGTTGGAAATAGATTTCTCGAAAACATCTGCTCTTCTAGTCAAATCCACTATGAGAAGAAAAACAAAAATGAAGGGTTTCCACTAAGGATGAGGAATACATTATTATCATTCATCAAAACTTTTGAAGTATCTCCCTCTTAGAGAAAACTAGCATTATCCTCTGTAATGAGATGCTAAAGTGTTGTACACATAGAATGTATTTAACTAGCTCCTTTTATTCTTTGAGCAGTAGTAGGAATGGAGTGTCAGAATAAAATAGGTTTAGTCAACACACAAGGCTAAATGAATTCATCCATAATGCTAACTAGAGCTCAAAAAATCGAACCGGCCTAAGCTGATTCCGAGTAAGTAGTAAATAGGCCAGTTCAACCAGCCTAATTGGGCAAGGTCTTGGCCGGTCAAAAGGTATTAAAAAAATACAAAACAATCTGAAAAAATATTTAAAACATAATTACCAAAAGGTATTAAAAAAATACAAAACAATCTGAAAAAATATTTAAAACATAATTAAACATCCATATGAAGCTGAAAATTAGTGAAAAGTATGGATTTCAAAAAATCGAGTTCTGCCCGAGTGGTATTTTTGAAATTTTTCGAAAAGATTGGAAAAATGTATAAATAAGTATTTATAGCCAAAATACTTTCCAATATTTGCCAAGATGATAAAAACGCATTACAAACAAATCTCTTATTTTTTAGGATTTTATAATAAATTTTTTTAAAAAAATTTAAATACCCGGTCGGACCAACAAAACTGGCCTAAACCACATCAGCTAACGCCCGGTTCCGATTTGACTGGCCGGCTCTGAGTTGAACTGGCCAAGTTTGCGAACACTGATGCTAACTTCAATTTTGTTCATGTTGAAAAGACAAAACTTTTAATTTACTCTAGCAATTATCAACATCACATGATTTATCTCATCAACAATTTACATTTTCTGCACAATGCTCTTGACATTAAAATAAGTCTCAAGAGTTGCAATGCAAAAACCTATCATCAAAATCCCCATCACTGTAACTTTCTCAACTCTGCAACTCTTTGTGCCTTCAAAGATCTTTAGGTAGTAAATACTATTAGATTTAGAGAACACGAGGAGCTCAGCCTCCATCTAGACAGGGAAACAATCTTTATGAATTCTCATTAACAAGGAATAAAACCCATAAAGGGTTTATATATAAATACATATTTAATGTAGACCACATTATCCCTATACATACAATGCTAATAAAAGACAACTAAAAATTATACATTTTATTTATGTGTACACATTATTACCCCCTTCAAGCTGATGCAGATATGAGGAAAGTATTAGCTTGTTCACTAGAAAATCATGGCAGCTCCAAATAACAGATTTGGTGAAAATATCAGTTGTTTGCACAATAGAAGAAACATAAGGGAGAAATAATGTACCATCAAGATAGCGGTCACAAACATTATGACAATCTACATTAATATGTTTTATTCGCTCATGAAAAACTGGATTAAATGCAATCTAAATTGCACTTTAGTTATTTGCTTATAAATGTGTGGGATTTGAAATAGAGATATCAAACTCATTAAGAAGAGCACGAACCCAAACAATCTCATTAGCAACAGAGGACATAGCGTGATACTCAACTTCAGTGCTTGACTTGAAAACAGTGTCATATTTTTTGCTTTTTCATGATATTAATGATGACCCAAGAAATACACAATATCCTGTAGTAGAATAACAAGTATCTGAATCACCTTCCCAATCTGCATCTGCATATGCACTGAGATCTAAAGAGGATATGGAGTCAGAGAATAATCTACAGATGGAAGTACCTCGAACATAGTATAAAATTTGATAAACTGCCGATGGATGTAGTTGTCGAAGATTTGAAACAAATTGGCAACATGGACAACATATACAATATCTGGGTGAGTCATAGTAAGATAGAGGATGGAGCCGACGAGTTTGCGATACATCATAGGCGCAAGAAGATGATCTCCAACATGTGCAAAAAGTTTAACATTGAGTTCCACGGGTGTATCAATAACCTTCGCATCATTCAAGCGGGCACTGGAAACAAGATCAAGTGCCTACTTCTGTTGATGGATATAAATACCACGTTTAGAGCGAGAGATATCAAGTCCAAGAAAATAAGATACTTCCCCAAGATCCTTCATTTGAAATTCTTCTTACGATTGTAGCTTCACGTCCTTTATAGAAGTGAAATCATTGCTAGAGATAAGAATATCATCAACATAAAATAAAGAAATGTATATTTCATGCTTTGTGGTACGAATAAACATGGAGTGATCATGTTTACTTTAAGTGAAGCCAATTGCAAGAATAACAACCCGAAAACACTCAATCTACACACGAGGAGCTTGTTTGATACTGTAAATTGCTTTACAAAGTCAACAAACCAATGACTTATCTTGATAAACAAACTCAAGTGGTTGACGCATGTAAACTTCCTGTTGAAGTTCGCCATTAAGGAATGCATTTATGACATCCATCTGCCATATGGGCCTCTCACGAATAGGTGAAATAAAAAAAATATGGGGCAAACTGACATTCAAAGATCGATAATCAATGAGCAGCACCACTGAGAAAAAAACCTTATCTGATTACTGACCTTCACAAAAGAACGATCTATGAGTAGCAACAAAGAAGAGATGATCGAATCCTTTAAGCGCTAATACGATATTAGATTTAGAGAACACGAGGAGCTCAGTAGCCGTCTAGAGAGGGAAACAATCTTTATGAATTTTTATTAACAAGGAATGAAACCCTAAAGGGTTTATGTACAAATACATAGTTAGTGTAGACCACAATATCCCTATACAAATATATAATGACAATAAAAGACAACTGAAAATTATACATTTTATTTTTGTATACACATTATTAAATACATGGTAGAATTAGAGCAATGGTGCTACCGAAAAATGATCCTATTAACGTCATCATGGACCCAAAAAATGGAAATAAGGAGCAACTATGATTGTGAAAGCCACCATCATCGTCCTCAATGATAGACTCACCCAAAAAATGGAAATAAGGAGCAACTATGATTGTGAAAGCCACCATCATCGTCCTCAATGATAGACTCACCACACACTTCTTGCAAAGAGGAAATATCTCTTCGATAACAACTGCAACAAGAGCTATGGCTAGTGCATATAAATTGCGTAGTGGTCAATATAACGGTATCAGGACAAAACATTCGAGTATCATTCTTTACTCACATTCAGTCAATACTCCATGGCAGACAATGCTGGTCTCATTGCAAAGTCTGATGTCTCATACAGAACTATATAACTGACATGTACACTATGCTTCCTAGCATAAGACATTTATCATAAGGGTTATCTCAAGGCACTTATACTTTGTCAATTAACATTCATACTCCATGGTCACATCCACTTAAATGCATCACATAGCCATCACAGGGAATTAGCAATTATCAGACCGTCACTCATTATATGGTCGCATAGCAACAACAACATGCCCCACATCTCAGGGCATACCTCACAAACCTCAAGGATTTTCAAAATTCCCAAAACATGCGACTTTAAGTTTATTCAGAGATCTTTCAAACGGTGGAAGTTTGAAAACATTTGAGTGTCATTAGGTAGGCCAAAAGCTTGATACAAAATAGGCAACAGTTGATGGAAAATTCTAGCCATAGTAATAGTGACACATGCTCATACCCAGGGGTGTATTTCTTAAACCGTAAATAATTTTGAAATAGTATAAAAATCACAAATAAAATAGATTGGCATATCTTCCATTCAAGATCGATTTGGGCTCGTTTGGACATCTTTTGGCCACTGAAAAAGTGCATCGCAAGAATAATCATAGATTTGGAAAAATCTCAATACCAAGCTTAGCATACATTCAAGATCATTCAATACTTCATTAATTAAGATAAAACTTCATACAAAGTCTCATTCATATAAAACTAGCCTCAACTTTTCACAACCACAAGTTCATTTTTATCGCTCAAACAATCGTGACATGGAGGCACGCATCTATTATTCTCCACCCCACTCAAACTCATT
>NW_006499435.1:814558-826806 GCF_000471905.2 Amborella trichopoda
CTAATATAATTATAAGTATAATAATAAAAATTAATTTAATCGAAAATAATTTATTCTTATTAGAATATTATATTTATAATTTCTCCTTGATTCCCACAAGTTAAGTAAAATTTCTATACACATATATTTCTATGATAATTATAAAAATTAGATCTTGGTAAAAATCACATATTTTTTGTTTGAATCTTATAATTATTATTAACTTTGATCCCCAAAAAGTTATTCAAAAAACCACTAACTATTTAGAAAATGGGTAGGGGCTCGTCATCCCCATTGAATTACCCAAAAAACAAAAAAAAAGGTGGCTTGAAATTCAGATCTGTACCACAAACTGAATTTAAAAGTGATAAAGAGTGGAGGAAATCAAATTATTATTTGAGGCTAAATCTATTAAAAAACGAATAAATCCGCTCTCAGATCAGTGCCTATTGAATATAAATAAATAAAATCATAAATCTAACAAAATAAATGAAAAAAAAGAGAAAAAGAGATGATGAGGAAAATACTTGGCCAGGCAGTTGGCACAGGGCACCTTAGGATTTGAGACCTCGTCCGTATCAGAACTACGGTTGTGTACGTATGTCCTCTGTTGTTCTCTCTTCAAACTTGACAAAACACTGGCTTGGTTGAACTAGAGTTTTGCTGATCTAGTCTAAAAGTTGGTTTCAGGGGGGCTAGGGCTTAAGGTTGCTTCTCTAGATCTAAGTCTAGGGCTTAAGGTTGCTTCTTTAGATCTAGGTTTTCTCTCACATGTTTTCTCGGCTCTCTCCCAATTTCCTGGCCTACATGTTAACAAAGTAACCTTAAATGGTAACAAAATGTGCTTATATAAAGGTTCAAATCGTACTAGAATGGATACATATCAATTTCAATAATATTTGCCCACTAAATTTCCATTTTTGGGGTCAAAAGGAGCCCAAATCTGACCAAAATTAACAGTTTTGGATTATGGGTAATTCACGCATTTTTGTGATATTACGTACAAAAAATCAGGTAAAAATAAGTTGTATTGTTATTTTTAGTTGATTTATTACTAAAATATTAATCATGTAGGATTTTGAATCACAGACTATGGTGGTCTATGCTTCGAGAGTTCACTGGGATAGTGTGGTCATAAGGGTTAAAGAATAATACAGAATTTGCCGATTCTAAAAATAGGGTGTCTACGCTCTTCCATCAAATTCAAACGTATAACTACCGCAACTAAACGACCCTTATAAGTATTGTTTTTTCTTATTCACTCTACTCTCTTTCCACATTCACTCTGCTCTCACTCATCATTCTCTCCCATCAACTACTGTCATGTAACACATCTCTTCCAAAAGGTGTCTTAAAACTCTCATATTCCAAAAGGTGTCTTAAAACTCTTCCATCAAAATTTAAATGTCCTATAACTACTTTCATCTCACCCATCTCTTCCATCAAAATTCAAACCTATAACTACCACGATCAAACGACCTCAATAAGTATTGTTTTCTCGCTTTTACTCTTCTCTCTTTCCTCATTCACTCTCCTCTCACTCATCATTCACTCTTTACTATCCATTAAGCGAGAAGAGGACCTTGCTTATATTTTTGATACGTGCATCTTAATTTGAAAATGTGCCTTAAAACTCTCATATCAAAATTCAAATGTCTGATAACTACTTTCATCTCAGGCATCTCTTCCAAAAGATGCCTTAAACTCTCACATCAAAATTCAAACCTCATATAACTACTTTCATCTCAGACACATCTTCCATCAAAATTCAAACTTATAACTACCCAACCAAACAACCCCTATAAGTATTGTTTTCTCTCTTTCACTCTACTCTCTTTCCTCATTCACTCTCACTTTGTTATCTTTCTCTTTCTCTATTACACAAATCATATTTACTCTTCCACTCTTGAAAGCCTAATTTTTTAATAGAAAAAGTGAAGCATAATAAAACAAAGCACATCCAAATGAAGTTGAAAATTAGTGAAAAAAATGGATTTCAAATATTCGAGTTATAGCTGAGGGGTATTTTTGAAATTTTTTAAAAAGATGGGAAAAATGTATAAATAAGTATTCATGCCCAAAACACTTTCCAATCTTTGCCAAAATGATAAAAATACATTAAGAACAAATCTCTTATTTTTTAAGATTATTTATTTATTTATTTATTTATTTTAAAATACCCAGTCGGACTACCAAAACTGACAAAAACCACATCAGCTCGAGCCCGATTCCAGTTTGACTAGCCGGCTCTGAGTTGAACCGGCAGAGTTTGTGAACACTGATGCTAACTTCAATTTTGTTCATGCTGAAAAGACAAAACTTTTAATTTACTCTAGCAATTATCAACATCACATGAATTATCTCATCAAGAATTTACATTTGTTGCACAATGCGCTTGACATTGAAATAAGTCCCAAGAGTTGCAATGCAAAAACCTAACATTAGAATCCCCATCACTATAACTTTCTCAACTCTGCAACTCTTTGTGCCCTCAAAGATCTTCAGGTAGCAAATACATGGTAGAATTAGAGCAATGGTGCTGCCAAGAAATGATCCGATAAACGCCATCATGGACCCGAAAAATGGAAATGTTAGAGCAATTATGATTGTGATAGCCACCATCAATGTCCTTAATGACAAACTCACCACACTCTTCTTGCAAAGAGGAAATATCTCTTCGATAGCAGCCGCAACAGGAGTCATGGCTAGTGCATATTTCGATAATGGAAGTATAACAACAACATAAATTGCAATCTTTGAGCTAAAATTTTTAACAGGGAGATTAAGAGTAATTTGCGATTTTATTTGGCCCCCAAACATTAAGTAACTGAGTATCGACATCAATGTATAAGCCACTGCACAAGTGATGAAGGAAATGGTCAGCACCTGCAACCAAAGAACACAAAAAGTCTTGGGTTAGGAGCTTCGGAAATCTAGTTAACTTTTATCATTGACTGTGATAGGATGGTTTCGAACACGAAACCTCATCGTGTCGAGAGCCACTACTAAAATGGGCCTCAGGAGAAACAACAAAGTTTTGTAAATCTTTCTTCAACATGAATTGTAAATCACAATAAATGCCAGATATAAGCCATTTTTCTATATGAATGGACCATGGCAAACTTGAGCAAAAGAACGGTTTATCTCGACCATCTATTTTTTAGTATGGATAATGATAGAGACAACATATATCCTACATAATAATCTAATAACACATGATAAGTTTATAATGGTTTGCTTTTCCATTTCAACTTGGTTTCTAAGTTCCTTCGACCCCGTCTTATTTGTAGGGGTGGTAGTGGGTGGGATGGTCTGTGCCGGAACAAATTATATTTGGGCTACTAAGTTTAGCCTGACTACCAAGGTCCAAACCTAAAATCTAGGCATGGTTTTTGGCCTTGGCTGGGGCCAAGAGAGGGGTATTGGCTCGCCCAGCCCAACCCGGCACTACCATTTCTTTAATTTTCCTTATGATTAAAAAATAGATAAATAATATCTACTCAACCCGGCCTGGCTCAACGCCATTAATAGGCCTGGCTGGGCCACTTAGCGTGGCCTTGTACAGATCCTAGGTAAGTCTTGGGTGAGCCGTGGCTCAGCCCACACCCAGGTTGTTCCCACCCTTATATTCAAGGTGTTAGATATTAATGTTGTCATATTCGCTTCGATGTCTTTTTCGGTTTGGTGAGAAAAATGAAACAATTTAGTGCTTCGGTCAATTCAGAGGAAGACTTCAGACTTTTTTTTTTTAATTTAATATTAATAAATTAAAATTTTGTATATAAAAATAATGAAAAAATAAATAAATAAAAATTTTAAAATAAATAAATAAAACCTTTATATTAATATTTCTTTGCTTAGGCTGAAAAGGCTGATGCTTCGGTCGAATTTGCCCTAAGCATACCCCAATCTATCCGAAACAAGACTGGATCTGGCCAAAGCGACAGCACTAAGCTTCGCTTCAGTCTAGGCCTAAAATCTGAAGGCTTCAGCCTCTTCAGCCAAATCGAAATTAATTTGACAACACTGGTTGACACTTGATTATGACCATAGATTTCATGCTCAAGACAAATTCATATACGTACCTTTGGACCCTTGCTCCTATCTTTCATTGATCCAATAATGGTAGGGAGAACACCATGTCCATTGAAACACAAAGCATAAATGCTAGCTGCCATTGGTATGCCACTTAAATTTAGAGGTTTTCCTTTCTCATGAAACCCAATCCCACCAAATAGACCAACCCATATAACTGCACCTATCACAACTACACAAGCAAAAACACCGGTTGCTGATACATAGGCCAATCTCCCTAAGCTTTTTAGCCAAGTAGTAGGGAGAACAACCATGGCTGATAAAATAACAAATGCCTTGCTTCCTTCTATTTTCCAACCCCCAATTTTGTAGCCAAAGTTAGGAAACAATTTAGCTAAACTGTCACCTGCTAATATCAAGAAACCTATGTCAAGTAAGAATAGTTGAAGATAGATAAATGTCGAGATGAAGATTTTGCCTTTGGGACCAAAGGCAAGATAGCCTATGTCTGGGTAGCATTTGATGTGAGGGTCCATGCTCATGCAACGCTGAAGGAGTAGGCCTGTATAATAGAAGATGATAGCCAATAGCACAAGAAGTCCCAAGCATGCCCAGCCACCTTGTGATAATGCATATGGAATTACTACGATCCCAACTCCTGTGGACCCACAAAAGTGAGAGATTAGGAGGAGAGAGAGTGAGAAATTAGGAGAAAGAGAGAGAGAGAAAGGGTTTAGAGGAGTTCGATTTTTATTTGGATTCTAGTTGGACCAAGATTGAACCCATACCTAGGTGGGGTCCAAGACATTAAACCCGTGGGGTCTTAGACATTAAATCATATATATATATATATATAGAGAGAGAGAGAGAGAGGGGGAAAAGAAACTGAGACGAGTGAAATGCTATATTGATTGCCCTCATGGGCTTAAAATCTTTCAACGACCCAATTATGATTGGATGGTGGACTCTATTTTGGGCTACGAATTTTTACCTTTTGTCTAAAAAAAATTTGAGATGAATTTGGAAAGTAAATGCATTTTTGCCTTGGGCACCCGATAGAAATATAACGGAAATATTTCATCTAATTATAAATGGACAAATTGCCCCAATGACATCCTGGCGTAGTTTTGCCATTTTAAAAAATGTAAATATTTTTTTATATGAGCAAGCTTTTTATGCTTCTCGTGCAACATAAAACTTATATACTTCCCTTCTGTCCAACCGTTCATTCCGTTCATTCTAAATGGACAGCCGAGATGGCCCCAATCACATCACTACACTATTTTATTTTTATTTTTTTATATAAAATATTTTGACATCAAATTTTGCCATCCACTCCTCTCTTAAACTCGTACTTGTAAAAAAAAAAAATTCTCAATAAAATAAAATGACCAAAATAATTTTAAAATTTTTAACAGGTATTTTGATCATTAAATTTTATTGAAAAATTATTCTTAATATTTTGTTAGGTGTGCCCCAGAAGAGGACAAGCACCAAATTTCGTAGTCATACAATTTCTAGAAATACAATAAAAATCAAATATCGTCAAATCTAGATCAAACGGTAAGTGGCTCACTTAAACTTTCCCAAAGAGGTTGCCCAAGGGAGTTAATGTAGTATGCTCCCGGAGTAGCTCATTTGCCAAGGGAGTTAATGTAATATGCTCCCCGGAGTAGCTCATTTGCACTGGAAGTTAATGTAATATGCTCCTGGAGTAGCTCATTTGCCCTGGGAGTTAATGTAATATGCTCCCGGAGAGCATGCTCTACAAACTAACATTTAATAGCTGGTAGAAATCTTTATCCCAATGTGTGACTTCCACCTTCAAAATAGTTTACTCCCAAAAAAACGGATAGGGGCGGTCTTCCCCACTCAATTACTCAAAAAAAAGTTCTTTGTTTTTTCTCTGTGGACATGATGAACGATTGGAAGTTTATTTGATGTTTCCACATCTTCCTATTGTAAATTTTTCAATACATACCAAAATTTTACTTTTTCATGGAATTGTACAATTGAAACAATGGGTTTTAGTTAGCCACCCTTGACATTTTAGTAATCTGCACAAAGCAGTTCATTACACTGATTAAAAAATCGGAATCGGGTTCCAAATCTCACAGTCGAATTTCGGTTCATCTAGTACGACCCGAGCGAATCCAAAGTCATAATAGGAAATAGTTAACTTAAGAATTTAAGAATAGTAGAAAATCGGAAGACTCGGATGGTTATGGGGTTCTCTGCCATGAATGGCCACCCTCCTCACTCTATCCAACTCGAGCGATTTTCGAGTCAGATTGGCGATATTTAAATCAGCTGTTCACATTAGCAGGTGCCCAGATAATAAATATCTGCGTCTAGTATGTTCACATTTGTTTTGTGTGGTAGAAACACAAACATTCCATGAGATGCTAGTAAAATACAGCGAAAAAAAATAAAAAATCAATTCAAAATCAGCTTTAGTCCCCAAAACACTGAGGAAAAAAGAATATTTCTAAACCTGCAACGAAAGAGAGGCACATAAATAAAAAGACTGAGACCAGAAGTCATTATCACTTAACTTAATTCTCTTTGCAAACTTTAAGAGAGATCAAGGCTATGTTTGAAAAATATTTTCTGAAAATATTATCATCTGAACCAAATATGCTCTAAGTTTTAGCACTTTATAGTCTAAGAGAACATACTGTTATTTTTTTGAAGCTTTAAATTTTATAATTAGAGATAAAAACATATTTTAAAGCTATCTCAAATATTTTTAATATTAAAATTACATTTTTCGATACTATTTAAAAATGGGCTCTACTTTGATTATTTAGAGCCTAGGCTCTATACAAACCGTACCCTTTCGTCTTTAAAAATAAGTGTGAAGTTTGTATAGAGCCGAGGCTCTAAACAATCAAAGTAAAGCCCACCTTCAAATAGTATCGAGAAATATGGTTTCAATATTGAAAATCTTTGTAATAGCATTACAATATATTTTTATATCTAATTATAAAATTTAAAGCGTCAAAAATAGTGTAGATCGAGTAGATCTATGAAAAACTTGAAAATTGACGGTCCAAAAGTGCGTTACAAGATGCATTGTTCCAAAAGTTGAAATCCATTTTTTTCTCACGTTAATGCATCTTGATATCGAGATGATCAATTTGAAGATATTTGAACATTAAAACAATATCGTCTAGTGAAATTTTGAAACGAGCTTTAATTTGATTGTTTAGAGTCTCGGCTCTATGTAAACGTTTTTCAAGAAGAAAATGACCACCGACACGCAAGTAGGGACAGAGAGAGAGTGACCAGATAAAGCATTGAGCATATTGAAGCAAGTCTTGGAGAAGCTGGTGCCTGTTGCATGGTGAATTTCTTGGTATTGTTGAGCTTCTTCATCCACTTCCACCGTACTCATAATTCGATATTGGTACTTTCAGAAGGAGGTTGGCTCTTTTACAAGAAGAGAGAGATGTTGATGCTTAGAAGCGGTTGGGTTTTTATATAGAAATAAGGACGGTTAGAAGGGACTGGGTCTTGAGGAGACAGAGAGAGGTGCATCTGGGATGAGTTCAGCAGGGGCTCCTTCGTTCCAATTCCACTCTCATTCAGTCAATGAAAAGATAAAAAATGTGGAGAAACAACAGGCGAGTGGAGGAATGACATTTTCTAATAAAGGAAAAGAAAAGGAAGGTCGAGATATGATCGAGAAAGTGGTTGAGTGGGCGGAAAAGACCGGAACACAAACACAACGCCAAACTTGACCTGCATTAACTGCGTAACCAAATCACCCTCTATGCATGCTCTTTTATTGGTCTAGAGAGAGAAACCTTTATCTGACTTACAATCAGTCTTAGAAACATCGAACCGACCTCAAAAACCGGCTAGGGCTGGTTCTGAGTAACCACTAAATTGGCCCCTTCAACTGGCTTAATTGAGCAAGTCATGGCAAGTCAAGAAATTAAAAAAAAAAAAAAAATCAAAAAATATGTTTAAAGCATGATTAAACAAAACACATCCAATGAAGTTTAAAATTCGTAAAAAAAAAAAATGGATTTTAATAAATCGTTCTGTATCTAGAAGTATTTTTGAATTTTTTCAAAAAAAAGAAAAAAATATAAAAATACATATTCATGCCAAAAAATACTTTCCAATCTTTACAAAATTGATAATTTATATAAATTATTTTTAAGATACCAGCCCCATCACTAAAACCGGCCCGTGCCTTGTTCCGATCTAACCGGCCGGCTCCAAGTTGAATCTGCCAATATTGCGAACACTCCTTGAAACAACTGAGATGGACCCACCATGGAATGAACCCTCATTTTGATGCACTAAGAAAGAAGGCGTTCTATTTCATACAGAATGATGCACACCCAACATCACATGGACCTCTCTGTATATAGAGATGAACTGACTATTAGTTACGTCCGATTACAAAATGCGAAAATGTATAAGGACGTGGTTTCTATGCGGCCAAGCTCGCATATGTAGAAATGCAGGCCTATTAATAAATTTATTTTTGAGATAGATTTTTTAACTTAATTTTTAATGACATGTCATTTCTAACATGAAGATCATGAATATGAAAAAAATAATTAAATTTTAAAAACTAGAAATAATAATTCGAATAAAAAAACATTTCGACCATTAGTTTCCATTGTTTTTAGATGGAACACCTACTTACATCATCTTTAAGTAGTAATGTGGTTATGCGGTCCAGCCCGCATGGAACAATTTTCCAATATATAATGAAATTATTTATCTTTGGTGAAAGGCAGTCACAATTAATCTTGACCATTAGATGTGAAATTAGGTGGTTTTATTTACTTCAGTGACTAAGCTCAAAGTTAAAAAAAGAAAAAGAAAAAAGAAGGTAGATCTAAGGCTTTTTGACCTAGATCTAAGGTTCTTAAATCATAAGGAAAAGCGGGAGATTTTAGGTAGGGTCTACATAGGTATTTCTTGAGATTTCTTGATATTGCAGAAGAATTTTCCTTGGGTTTTTAAGGGTTTTGGATCTCCAAAGGTTGAATAAGAATTTTGAGATTTTTTATGATTTTTGGGATTTTTTTTAGATTTTTTTAAATTTTTTAAATATTTTCTAAGGGTTTTTTCTATTTTTGGATATTATTGGGCTGTTTTTTCTAATTTCAAAAATTTCTAAGAGATTTCTTGATCTCTTTTCTCTTTTTATGGAGGGGTTAATTATAGGACTTAATTGGTTATTTTTTCTGATTTTTAGGAATTTGTTTTCCGATTTTTTGGAAATTTTTTTCGAATTTTTTGGATTTATGTCGAAGTTTAGCCTTATCTAATAAAAGAAAACGTGTTTCCTATGTCATTCGGCCTTTAGGCCTGCCGGTCCGGGTTATAGTCCAGCCGCGGCCCGACACTTGGATATCACATGGACTAAATTGTTATCTATTAAATCATTTCATTCGTAGGCCCGATTCAGTCGAATCTTGAACGGTTGGAAAGCTCTCGGGCTCTACTTCAAGTTGGGATAATTTTGAACAGTTTTAAGATAATTATATTGGGTTTAAGTTGCCTATGGTCTACTAAAATTTTTGTGGTCCTTCAAGCTCAAAATCTAGATTTTTTGGAGTTCTCTTAACAAAAATTTAAAAATTTAAAAAAGGTGTCTACAAAGTCGAACCAATACCCTAAGAACTGAAATGACCTTTGCTCCATAACAATGTCCAGCAAGTACACCAAATACCTGACTTACCTCTGACAAATTTTGGCCTTGGCCTTCTCACTCAAGAGCGAGAAAGAGGTGGGGATTGGGTGATACGCAACCACCCCTCCCCCCTCACCCCCTCCAATGGATACTTTTTTTATCTTAAAATTTGGTGATGTAATCTTTACGACTCATAGAATAATCTTGGCAAAAAAAAACAAGAAAAACCTCAAATAAATTATGTACTAAAAAAAAACTTATGCTTCAAGCTTGAATAGAGACCGCCCAATTTTTTAAGGGCTAGATCTTATCGTCACAAAACTTAAAATTCTAATTTTTATTTTAAAAATAATCATCTAGTAATTATTATGTTTTTCCCAAAATTTTAGACTAAAGAATTCTCCTAAATAGGTATTTTGAGTGAGGGAGGAGATGTGCAGTATCCTCCCCATGGAACATAATATATGCGCTCTTTCACAAACTACCCCCATTCAAACTTGAAGTTTCGAATCAAGTTCGAACCTGTCACAGCACATATACCACAAGCCATGGGGTTGAAACCAGCTATCGGTTTTGAACCCACTTCACTAGTCACGAATTCAAAACTTAAAGTTCTTTACCTGTTATTTGAGTGGATAAATGGCTCAGAATAATGTTTTAAGTAACACCGTTCCGGATCATAATCACCTTATCAAGATCAAGAATCAATGGGAACTTGATTCTTGATTGGAACTTAGAATTGGGTCAGTTCCCACATAATCATCCAATTGAACTGAGAGATTTTGTCAAGGTCGCGGGGTTACCATGATTATTTATTTTATTATGTTTTCTCTTTTTGTAATTTTTTTATGAAAAAGAATAATTTCCATGCATGCAACGAAAGAGATGCACAGAAGAAGAGAATAGGGACTAGAAGCCATTACCACTGGACTTATTTCTCTTTGCAAACCTTAAAGAAGAAAGTCTAAGAGAGATTAAAGCCATGTTTGATTTGGGTGAAAATATTTTTTCATGTGGTTAGATGTAAGAATATTTTCACATCAATTAGTTATCAATTTGATGTGAAATAATACATTGAGGTCTATTGTGAAATACTTTTACACCTAACGACATAAAGGAATTTTTTGACGTGAAATTATTTTTTAAAAATATTATCATATAAACCAAACATAGCATAAGTTTTAGTACTTTATAGCCTAAGAGATCACACTAGTCTTGCAGCCTAAGAAAAAAACGACCACCACACACCCACATGGAGAGAGAGAGAGAGAAAGGGAGAGAAACCCGATAAAGCATTGAGCATATTGAAGGAAGTCTTGGAGAAGGTGGTGTCGTTTGCATGGTGAATTTCTTGGTATTGTTGAGCTTCTTCACCTGGTTCCACTGTACTCATGACTATCGGAAGTTGGTGCTTAGAAGGGGTTGGATCCATTACAAAAGTAAGAAATACAGAGATGTTGATGCTCAAGAGGAGTTGGGTCCTTTACCAGAGTAACAGAGAGAGAAATGTTGATGCTCGAAGGGGAAGGGGCTGGGTCCCTATAAGAGAGAGGTTTGTTGGAGCAAATGATGGCCAAAAAAAAAAGGAATAAAAAATGTGGAGGGCTTCCTAACCAGAAAAGGAAAAGACAAAAGTGGAGAAATGACAGGTTTCATAGTTGGCAGAGAAAAATAAAAAATGTGGTCATCCATTGACGCTGTGGGCAACGCCCTCACACTCTCAAATGAGAAATAAAAATCTGGAGAAAAGACCCGGTCCAAAGCTGCAGGCCACAAAAGGAGAGAAAAAAAGAAACGAAAATGGTTTGATAGGGGTGTAGCTCTATCAAAACAAGTAAGGTCTCGCGTCATAATTCATCTAAAATTAGAATTCAAGCACCTTTACATTGAAAAAAATGGATTTGAAGTTTTAAAAATAATGTATATTATAACATATTATTTAGATAGTTCATTTCACACTAAAAAGAAGTGTTCATAGCTCTATAAGATCTGTACTATTCATTGAGTTTTGAATTTCATTGTCGGTGTTAAAAATTGATTTTAGAACCATCATGGCCGAAAGTGCTTCCCAGACAAGGATCTAAGATGTGGGTTTGTTTTGTTTTTATAAAGCCTATGCTTTATACAAACTTCATCCAAAGAAAAAAAAAAGAATTGTTTGATAGGGCTGCAACATATCAAAACAAGTAAAGCCTCACTTCATAACTGATTGAAAATTACAATTCAAGTATTAAAAAACATTTCCATCGATCATCTTGGCTTGAGCATCATAGTTGTGGAAAAAAAAGAAAAAAAAAAAAATTCAAGCTCTAATAATACTGTACATTATAACAATTGTCTAGATCGTGCATTTCACCCAAGAAAAATATGTTTATAGATCCCAGGATTCGTACTATTTTTTGAGTTTTGAATTTATCGTCATGGTTGAAAGTTGATTTTAGAACCATCGTCGCCGAAAGCGTTTTCCAAATAAGGATTTGAGATGAGAATTTATTTTGTTTTGATAAAAACGTGGGCCCAATAGAAACCCGATCCAAAAAACACAGAAAGTCGTTGAGTGGACAAAAGATCG
>NW_006499435.1:827276-842016 GCF_000471905.2 Amborella trichopoda
AGATAGTTCATTTCACACTAAAAAGAAGTGTTCATAGCTCTATAAGATCTGTACTATTCATTGAGTTTTGAATTTCATTGTCGGTGTTAAAAATTGATTTTAGAACCATCATGGCCGAAAGTGCTTCCCAGACAAGGATCTAAGATGTGGGTTTGTTTTGTTTTTATAAAGCCTATGCCTTATAAAAACTTCATCCAAAGAAAAAAAAAAAAATTGTTTGATAGGGCTGCAACATATCAAAACAAGTAAAGCCTCACTTCATAACTTATTGAAAATTACAATTCAAGTATTAAAAAACATTTCCATCGATCATCTTGGCTTGAGCATCATAGTTGTGGAAAAAAAAGAAAAAAAAAAAATTTCAAGCTCTAATAATACTGTACATTATAACAATTATCTAGATCGTGCATTTCACCCAAGAAAAATATGTTTATAGATCCCAGGATTCGTACTATTTTTTGAGTTTTGAATTTATCGTCATGGTTGAAAGTTGATTTTAGAACCATCGTCGCCGAAAGCGTTTTCCAAATAAGGATTTGAGATGAGAATTTATTTTGTTTTGATAAAAACGTGGGCCCAATAGAAACCCGATCCAAAAAACAAGAAAGTCGTTGAGTGGACAAAAGATAACGTCACCAAGTCACACTCTAATCTTCGTAACTAACACGCAATCTTGGTTTAGTGAGAGAAAGTTTCTAGATAGAGAGAGCTTTAACTCGCTTCGAACAACATATTAACCCAAAATGGAATAAACTTTCATTTTGATGCACCAAAAGAGACGTTATGTTTCATTGAGAATGATACGCACCCAATCACATGGACCTCCCTCCATCATAAGGATTGTAAATTACATTGTAACATTTTATATCAATTCTTTGACTTATGAAAGCAACATAAAACTTACATGCCAATCTTATATTTTCTGTATACCCAAACCTTTGATCCTACATGAAAAATAGCAAATATAATATCCCCATATATAATACTTAGTCAATTCTTGTTTCTTTTCTTTTTTTGAGAGAAACACTTAGTCAAATCTTTTCTTGTCAAAATATAAAAATAAATACTTGGCCTCATCTTTCTAAGGTCTAATTCATAATAAAATGCCCAAATAAATCTATTAGGTTCAAGTTGGTCATTTGACCTAAATTACGTAGTCTTTTGCGCGACTTTTGCTGGTCCTGGCCCCTCCGTCGTGTACGAGAGTATGCATCGACTCTCAACTAGTGATTTAAAAAACATCGGATCAGCATTGAATCGCCTGGTCCAACTTAACAATCGGTCACCCCGTATTGATTCTGTCAATATATAGGAAATCGTTCGGGTCTAGAAGAGAACCGGCGATTTGCTATAGTAAAACATCGTTTCGTTATACTAAAAAGATTGTTTTACTGCAATAAAAACGTTGATTCACCGAACCAGATAGGTTCTTGACCAATTCACTACTGGTTTTTGCAATGACCGATACAGGTCACCGATCCATTTTTTTAAATCACTACTCTCAACACTCCCCCTCGACTCTCTACCCATGATCTCGAGTTGTCCTTTGAATTTCGCAAACTGGCCACTAATCGACATCCTACGCCATATCAATCTAGTCGTGATGATCGTAGGTCTTCCTGAGCAACAAGAGTAATCCTCCACTCACTTCTCATTATATCTGTCTTCTACGGACTAAATGATGTGCTCATGAAACTCCTAACAAATGTTGCTCCTCAACCTCATTTTTTTCTTTGTGGTTGTTTTATCTGGATTTCATGGGAATCACGGTTTTGGCCAATTACACAATTTCTTGCGTTATATTGTAAGGTATTATTGCTGAATTTAAGCCAATGGAATTTTTGTGTAATTATTTTTTATTCTTACGTTATTTCTGCCTGTTTCATGGATCTCTATGGAATCCCAGATTTCTCATCTTTCCCCATTATTTTAATTTGAGGTATTGGGGTATAGAACCTTATTGTATGGATTATGGATTTTTTTTTTTTTTTTGACATGCTTATGTTTGTGTATTATGGATTATGAAATGTTTGTGATATAGGTTATCCATTGCTCTTTTATGGCCAATTGCGTGATTATTTTTGTGTCAAATAATCCAAACAGTAAAAATATATATTTCATGTTCCATCCATATGCCATCCAAACAACATAAATCAATACTATAGGCAATAATTTTCCCAAAAAATATATTTGACAGAGTTAGATTTTTCCAGATAATATGTTTCTAGGGATCCAAACGATCCCTTGCAGTATGGACCGACTTCTCCATGATAGAGTCTGCCAAATACTCCAAGAACTACAATGATCTTCGCTCCATAACAACGTTAGGAAAGTACTCCCAAGTACCGGTCAAAGTGTTTTCTCGAAAGAAAAAATATCAGGTGTAGTATGATACTTCAACTACGGGACTGCGGTGTAAAATATGAAAAAAATTATGTTTATTTTTCAATTTCTAAAATAAAAAGGGCTTTTTACATTAATTACCTTTAAAAATTTGAGAAAATATCTTCATAGATTCTATTTTTAAATTTTATTTTTCCGTAAACCCAAAGTTTCAAAACCTATGTAACTGCATAAAGATTCTATTTATTATATTTTAAAATCCCTTAGACCAACTTTGTCTTATTTTTTGACCTAAATAAATTTTACAAAGATATCCTTTTTAAATCCCTCTCTCCACGTTTTTCTCTTTCGTTTTCCAATCTCCCAAACCCCTCTTTCTCTCTCTCTTCCCCCAACTCTCTTTCTCTCGCTGCCCCGTGTCTCTCTCCCTATTCCCCCAACTCTCTTTCTCTCCCCGTGAGAGAAGCACGTGAAGATAGAAAAAGAAGAGAGAAAGCTAATTTTTTTTAGATATATATTTTTCAAATTTGTTTGGGTTAAAAAATTAAGGTAAAAATAGGTAAACGTAGTTTAGGGGGTTAGAAGATCTAAAAAATGAAATCTCTATGTTGTAATATAAATTTGGAAAGTTTGCATCTATGAAGCAATGAAATTTTAAAATTGGGTCTACAAAGATATTTTCCCAAAAAAAATCTCTATTTCATCTTCATGTTTGTTCTTTTTGGCATATTTTAAATTTTCACAAGGCTAAAATATTTCCTCCTCCCTAGGGAAGATACTGTACATCTCCTCCCTCAAGTAAAACACATGTTATGGATACTTTTTGGATCTCAAAATTTGGAGATGGATCTTTTAGAACCCATAGAATAATCTATGTAAAAAAAATAAAAAAATCCGAATATGTACTACTAAAAAAAATTGTAAGTTTTTCCATCTTTAATTAAGAAATATTGCCATTTTTTTTATTATTATGTTGGACTGTTTGGATGGAGTAAACATACTAAAAGCACATTCGCATTCTACCCTTCCAAAATTTTCTTGCCAATGCAAAAGGTTTTCATGTATCCCTTGCAACAGTACAAAATTTGCTTCCATACAATAACCAAACATGTAACCCAAGCTTTTCCTTATTCATGAAGAGAAGGGGTTTCCCATGGGTGTGGTCTGAGAAAAAATACTTGCATTTTGTAGAGAGATAAAGGGCCTTGGCCTTACAAAGAAACCGCCTAGGGTTGTCATGGATGGGGCTTGAGCTTCTCTGGTGTTTTCGCAACCCAAGCTTCTCCTTATTCATGAAGAGAAGAGGTTCACATGGATGTAGAATGAGAGAAAATGCTCGCCTTTTTTAAACATGGATGGGCTTAAGCTTCTTTGTTTTTTTAGAGAGAAAAAATGAAAATGCTCTTCTTATTTAGAGAGAGGATAGATTTGGGCTTTCGGTGGTTTCGCATAATTGTTGGGTCACAGGCTGAGGTTGGCACGGGGTGAGAGAGCTGCACTTTCATAAAACAAAATTCAAGTTTGACTTGAATTTTTTGTTACGTTAACTTTTGCTTTAATACCACAATATTTTTTATTTCAATCTAAAAACCTAACAAAATCTTGAGGTTGTCCAAACATTTTAAATCCGTTTCACAAGATTTTTATATTGCAATCCAAAAATATTACAATTTTGGATACATCCAAACTCGGACTAATATTTCCTCCTCCGTAGGGAGGATGCTATATATTTCCTCCCTCGGGTAAACCACATGTTATGGATACTTTTTGGATCTCAAAATTTGGCGATGCAACCTTTAGAACCCATAGAATAATCTCGGCAAAAAATTTATGAAATATACTTTGTGTACTACTTGAAAAAATATATGCCTCAAGATTGAATAGAGACTGCCCAATTTTTAATGGAGAAATCGCTAGTCCAAACCAGTTTCCTGGAAGCCAATTTCGCCTGGCTGATCCAAGTTTTAAAATATGGGTGCAGTTGGCATACTGATGCATTCGTAACTGTAGAGGTACGGTGCACCTTCAAATTTTATCATGTTATATAATTTTGATGTAAAATGTTCTCAAGATTATCTCAAAATATATTTTTATATCTAATTATAAAATTTTAAATTTAAAAAACGGTTAAAATCAAGTAGATCTATAAACATATGACAATCTTGAAAATGGACGGTGTAGATAATATGTTGTAAAATACACTATTTATGAGAATTAAAATCTTTTTATTTTTCATGGTCATACATCTCGATGTCGAGATGATCAATCAAAGGGTTTTTCAACATTAAAACTACCTTCTCCGATGTATTTTTTAGGTGCATCCGTAGTTCTACTCTAAGGTTGCATCCTTATATAGCCTTTTTCCTTAAATTATTGGTTCAAAACTTATATTTCCAAATAGATTCTTTATGAATGAGCTAGTTCTAATCTTGAAGTTTTGAACAAGCCATTTGAAAAAAAAATAAACTTCTCAACTCAAAACTAGAAGCGCTGAATAGTAGGTATTTTATAAGAATGAGAAATTTCATAAAGAGATGAACAACTCAATCTTTTATTGTTGGTAGAATCGGTTCAGCTGTTTTATGAGTATTGTTGGTAGAATCGGTCCAACAGCTGAAGTAGAAGCAAAATAAAATAATACCTAAAGATTGAACGTAGATTGTTTTGTTTTTGGAAGTTGAAAGTTGAGATCGAAGTGTTATAGAATTTTGTATCCAAAACTTTTTCTTTCGAGGTAATCATCTACTAATTAATTTTATTAGTAGATGCTCCCTAGAATTTGAGACCAAAAAAATTCTCCCAAGCAAGTATTTGCCCGAGGGAGTAAATACTGAGATCATAGAAATTGTCAAAAGCAAATATTTGGATGAGGGAATAAATGCATAGTATGAATGATATGCACGGTATGAATGATATGCACGCTCTTACTCTTACGTAGAAATGAGACAGTTTTTAATGGAAGAAGTTTACATAGGGACGAGGCTCTAAACCATCAAATTAAAGCACATCTCAAACATTTATAAGAAGAGGTGTTGTTTCAATGCTCAAAAATCCTAAAATCGATCATCTTAACTTCAAGACATACAAAAATGAGAAAAAAAAAAATTCAAGTATTAAAAATAGTGTATCTTATAATGTGTTTTTCGGACAGTCAATTTTCAAGATACAAGTGTTCGTAGATTTATTTGAGCTACACTAGTTTTTAAGCTTAAAATTTTAAGTTAAAAATAAAAATAAATTTGAAAGCCGCAAGACAAAGATTTACAACATGCGCCTTAGCATTGAGTAGAGTGTCTGTTGAGACTTGAGAGTTAACTTTTTAAAGGCGGTGGTGTTAGTAATGAGAATGGAAACCCCAACGCGGTGAATAGGAGGTAGGGTGAAGGCGTTTGATGACGCTGAGACGAAGTGGGAACCGGTTCTTCCCTCGAAGAGGAGAAAGCCCGTGAAGCCTATCAAAAGCCCTAGGTTGAAGAACAGAGGTCGAAGAAGAGAAAGATGCCACAGCAGCCCTTGCTCCATCGCTATTATCACGAAGAGATTGAAGCCACGAATTAGTGAGATGTTATTTTTTTTAATTGTTTGTTATTATTATTATGAGAAACTCTAAATCAATGCTTCAAAAGTTTGTTTTACTGCTATTTTTTGCTGATAAACCCCAAATAATTCACTGATAAACCCAAAATCAATGAGTTAATTTTTTTATTTATTTTTTTTGACATACAGAGAAGCCCCAAATCAGCGAGTTAAATTTTTTTTTTGCTGCTATTCTATATACTCTTAGTAGTGATTATTTTCTGGTTTCTCCATTGGCTAAAACCCTTAGATCTTCTACATTTAGCCCTAGTTACAGTATCATTTCTCTATGAAAACCCATCTCACGAAACTAGTAGATGTCCTCGTAGTCTCGTCTAACCGTGGCTTCCTCTAACTTTATCTGCTTCCTTCAAATGTATGATTAATGGGGTGAGGATGATCTGCTTGAGGGGGAAAGAAATTTTGGCTATTTTTGGGAGGTGATAATCAAGTCTTGTGTGTTATTATAGGTATTTTGCTTTTAGGACTGGTTTACACTGCTACATAAAAGGATGTGTTTTTGTATCATGCCCTCTCCCTTGATCATCGAGAGAACAATTGTGATAGAAAATCTAGTATTTTTGTTGGTTTATTTGTTCTTCGAATTATTCTTTTGACATTTAAAGTTTTAAACAATATATTGATACTTGTCCTAATATATTGGGATTCCTCTGCACTTTTCATGTAGATGCTGCCGGGAATGTATATGTTCTCAGTGAAGAGCTTATATCTTTTGATGTGGAAAAACTGAGACTAATGTATCCCTATTTTGCTTCTAGGACTAGTTTAACTGCTGCATAAAATATGTGTTTTTGTATCATGCCCTCTCCCTTGATCATCGACATTGTTGAGAGAACAATTGTGATAGAAAATCTAGTATTTTTGTTTGGTTTATTTGTTCTTCGAATTATTCTTTTGACATTTAAAGTTTTAAACAATATATTGATACTTGTCCTAATAAATTGGGATTCCTCTGCAGTTGTCATTAGATGCTGTGGGGAATATATATGATCCTAGTGAACAGCTTATATCTTTTGATGTGGAAAAACTGAGACTAATGTGTCCAAGATTGCTAACATGCAGGCTTGGATTACTTTAGTCTTGGACTAGAATTTGATGCAAATGTAAGTACAAACCAAAAGTTGAAAACATACAACCTGAACTTTTTTTAATTCATCATTCTGAAATTCCTATTTATTTGAAGTGTTGGTTCACTTGTTGATGAGTATGAACTTTGTTAGTAGTTTACACACCTATTGTTGTCATCTGGTTGACATTTCTTAGTTTCTGATGTGCAATGGTTCAAGGGGTTGTTTTACATGAAGCTTTATTTCCTGTCTAAACCCTTATTAACTTCTCTAGAGTCACAAATACGATGCTCTGGATTTTTCAATTAAAAATCTTTCCTGAGTCATTGCTTGAATGAGTCATTGGCAAGTAAATATATGTATTGTGAAAAAAAAGTATATATAAATTCTCTTTTTGGCAAGTAAATATATGTGATTAATCATGACATAAATTAAAGAATAACAAAACAATTATATAAGCTATATAGCTCACGGCATCTTCTTTAATTTGTTTGCTCTTTGATTCACATGATCTTTGGTAGTTCCACTTTGCTCTGCTGTCTTCGTAGGAGCTGTTTGCCCGCGGAATGGTTAGCTTTGAAACTTTTAAATATCTATTTCTTAAATAAATGGCATATGTTTCTCTTGAAGGTTGCCCATGCATTGAGTGAAATTCTGATATTAAGAAAATCAATTTAGTTCTATTTATGCAAATATTGATATTCCTTGAATCTATTTACATGTATATTGGACGAATGGAAGGAACCTTATTTAATTATAAAATATTTTTAAAGAACTACATTTCACACATCATAGCAGTAAAATACATAATGAACGGAATCGCAGGCAGTTTCGAGCTTTCTCATTGCCAAACAGGTGAAATTCCCAGCACCACAGTTTATCAAATAGGGTTTCAGCTTTCACCATGCCATGCATCCTAGAATCTAAGAAAGTTGACGGCTGGGGTCAATTTTCACCTGCATCCGAAAATCTAGGAAAGTCAACCGCAGGGGTGATTCTCAGGGAGACGCAGTAAAAGTTATCAAACACCACCAGATCATCCCAAAACCTGTAGCCCCTTCATCCCAAAACTTGTAATCTCTTCTCTCTCCTCACACAGTAGGTGCCCCCCACCCTCTCTCTCTTCTCTATCCCTCTCTATATGGTTTTTACTTTGGGTTTTTTGGTGCGATTTTGCAGTAGGATTATTGTTTTGTTTAGTGTCTAGTTCTTCCATTTAACTTGACAACTTTGCGTTTGCTTCGTCTCCTTTTTGTATTCCCTTCTTCTTATTGTTAAGCCTTTTGAATTATTCCTGTAATAATTTTCGTTTTGCATAGGAGCTGATAGAACAATCTGCTATTTTACAAGTTGAGAGAGAATGGCGCTGGGATTGATATTGGGGATAGGCAGATCTATGCGAAGAAAGCGAAGTTCGGCTCTTGACATTCTCACTTCTAAAAGAAGTCCAAGGGATTATTACAAGGGAAAAAATGTCAAGCCCACTGGTTTTCACACTCGCAAAGGTTCGGTTTTCTTTCTCAGTATGATTACAGTCAATTTTATTTATGAGTTTGTTCTTTGTACAATTCTAATTTTTATCTATACATTGAATAGTTAAATGTGAATTTCTCTGAACCTGTAGTTATTTATGATCTTTATTGAATACTTAAATGTGAATTTCTCTGAACCTGTAGTTATTTATGTTCTTTATTGAATAGTTAAATGTGAATTTCTCTGAACCTGTAGTTATTTATGATCTAATAACTTTATTTATGTATGAACCTGTAGTTATTTATGATCTTTATTGACCAATAGTTTCTACCAAAATCTTCTTCTTTTTTTTTTGGTAGCTTGATTATTGGTTATTTTATATATTTCTCCCGCATTTGGGAGTGAGGAAATTTTGCCCAAAGTGGGTTTTTCGAGGTGGTAGGAGTTATTGGGCTCTTGAAAAACTATGGCAATTACTTTAAAGGGAAATTTAGGGATTTGGAAAGGAGAGAGTTCGCCGACATCCACCTCAATCATGGCAAGATAATCAAACCTGGATAAATTGAAAGTTTGGTCATCTTCACTGCATGTGCTAATCAACCATCCAAACAGAAATAAGTTTGAAGTAAATTGTTTAATAGAAAGCCTAAAGAATCTGGAATTATCATCATTAAAATAAGATTTTCGTTGAAAGAAGAGATGCCATTTCCTAAGAAACTCAAGTAGTCAATATGCATTGTAAAGATTGATTAATCTCTTTGGGATTGAAAAGAAGAAGTGCAATGATCAACTTAGTATATATGATCCATCTAGAACTTCTATTAAGAAAACTATAGTAAAGTTACTTATTCTTTTGAGAAGTAAGAAACTAAAGATCCTCTTCTTTATTCTGTTTATAATTATCTGGATTGAGTCTATAATGGTCAAATTGATTTATTGATTCCATGACAACAATAAAATTTTGGGGGTTAGTCTCCTGAGTATGGGAAGGCTTTAAGTTGTATTGGATTCTTAAGAAGTAACTTCAAGATGGTTAGCTAAAAGCCCTTTTGGGCAGTATACAATATGCTATGTTATGCTATTGTCTTCAAACATACTGGTCAGTTAAAATACCTTTTGGGCAGTATACAAGATGCTATGTTATGCTATTGTCTTCAAACATTGTGTGCCTAGGTATCCTGTAAGGAGGGCTTTATATTGGTCATGAAGAGCCAAATCCTCGTAGAGTTCGAGATAGTGAGAAGGGGTATACAATGAACCAAACAGAATTCTTCTGTTGGAGGAGTGAGGAAGGTGATTCATATACATTGCTACTACGTCATGGGTACACGAATAGATGTTCAGGACTATTTAATAAGTACTATGGAATCTAAGGACATGTGGAGAACATGTTGAAGAAAAATTCAAAGTTGGGAGGTTGGAATGGTCATCAGGAGGGTAAGAGGCTGCATGTTCATCCTATTCATGAATAGAGGGCCAAGGACAATATCATTTGGAGGGATGGATATATGGGAGGTGGCAGAGTGTTGGACCGGGATGGCCTCATTGAGATACTTAGCGCTGAAAGATAATGGAGGTTGGAGCCTAGCAATGGAGGTTGATATAGTTGTTGTCAAGGAAGTCAAAGACTTGGAGCATACTTTATGTTACTTTCTTAAAGAGTCTTGTAAATATTTTTTATTTATAGAAAGCAGATTACCAAATACAAACTTTAAGGTTGGACCAACCTGGAGCCATCAATTATTGGAGGAGTTTTGACGATGATTAACATCAAGGGAATCATTTCCTATTCATATATGGTGGACGTGTTGATTGACATTGGGCAAATTCCATTGAGCATTGAGTTGATGGAGTGAATTATCAGGTGAATTTATACAAATATTATTGCCAAAATAGTCATTGTTATGGTTTAGTGATACATGGTTGCTCCTTCAAGAAAAAAGTTGGCAATCGGAAATTCTCGGAAATTTTATGAATGTTGTGAAGTGTGGAGTACTCAACAAGTTGACATCCCATGGAAGGCCAGTTAACAATGTTGATGAAATCCTTGAGACCCTCAAAATAATAGATGTTAAGGTGGAATTTTCTTTTTTTACTGTTAGGTATGGAAATCACTTTTAGATTTTTAGGAACTAGTTGAGTGGCTTATAGAATCATCAATTTGAGAATGGTAAATATAAGGATTAAATGTGGGATATGGAGGATATTCCTTTTTTAGAGGCCTTGTATTCTTTATGTTTATTTGCCCCGCACCTTTTTTTAATGAATTGGGTGGTTATCTTCAAAAACGAATATTGAGGCTGGCAAGTAGCCTCTTCTTTCTTTCTGGTCTTTCTAGCAATACAAATAAGTTATGTGGTGTAGCATGTTCTTTTGTTTTCTTGGTAAAAAAATAGTTTCTTTGTTATAATTTTTGGGAATTTAGATAACATCCTTTAATCCATTTCCTTTTTGGAGACATGAAGGCATATCACTATAAAGAAGATTTATCGTAGTAAAGGAAAAAAGCCTAGTGTTGTTGATAACAAGTATTTGAAAAGAAATGTGGTCCTGAATAATGAAGTTCAAATGTAGATAGCGCCATCTCTTCCATGTGATTCCTTGTCATCTTCTTGACCAACAACGCATTTGTGCTTATACAAAATTTTACACTCAAATTCTTTGTCAAATATTTTCTATAAAAAAAAAGGTCGAAGTTCAAGTTTGTATAATGGCCATACCTTAAGGATGGTTCCAATTAGGATCAAGAGGTTGAAGGATGTATTATATAACCTGACAAATAAGGGAGATCCTTCTAGAATACCGATTTCTTGGTCCAACAAACTTTATTTGCGTGATCCAATGCAATTTAAATTCTGGTGATAGATTTGGTCGGTGGTCACTGATTCCCAACGTAATAAATTTAGTTTGAGTTGTTATTTTCATTGGACATCAATAATGTGTCCTATGTGTATTTTCATTTGACTACATAAGAATTGATGCCTATGGAATTAATACATCAATTGCACTTGAATAGGATCCATCTTCTATCGACTATAAAATGGAACATTTTGATGCAGGAGGATATGTTGTGATGGATGAAAAATTGCCACAGTACGTCATTCCTGATTTGACGAACTTCAAGGTATTTTGTCTTTGGATTCTACTTCAGTATTTTATTTTATTACGATCTTATGATTTCATTCACGTTGGCATGTGTCGTCATCATCATCATCATCTGAGCCTTATCCCAACTATTTGGGGACGGCTATATGAATCTTGTTCGGCCATTTTGCTCTAACAGGTATCATGACCTTAGTAAGCCTATAAGTCGTCATATATTTTCTCACTACTTCCATTCAATGTCCTTTTGGGTCTTCCCCTTGCCCTTTTAGAGCCTTCTACTTAAACTAAATCATACTTAACTGGCGCTATATGGGGTTTGCATTGCACATGGCCAACCCACCAAAGTCTACTTTCCCTCATCTTATCACCTATTGGATTCACCCCTAAGTTCCCTCAAATATATTCATTTTAAATTCTATCATTTCTTGTCCTGTCACTCATCCATCTTAACATTCTCATTTCTGCTACACTCATCCTATGGGTATGTTGTTTCTTGACCTTCCAACATTCCGTCCTATAAAGTAAAAGGTTTCATAGCTATCCTATAGAACTTCCCCTTCAGCTTCATTGGTATTTTTCGTCCGGCTAATTTTAAAACCTTTAGATTCTAGAACATCCTTCTAAGTTCTAACTTTGCATTGACACCACTTTCGTCTCATCAATCAAAACTATGTCATCTTCGCACTGGCATATGTGTAGTTATGAATGTTAGGCTGTGTTTGTTACATTATTTAATTAAAATTTTAATACAAATCTCATGCTTTTCTCCTGGATGGAGATTTAACTGTACACAATTTTGGCTTTTGAGAGTTATGAACAATATAAGGCAGTTCAGAAAATATCAAATGGTCAGCTAGTGACAGTTAAGAACGATAATAAAAGTTGAAAATTTACAACTGTGAACAATCTGGATACCTCCTAGAGAAGGTCCTTTTGACATAAATCACAGAACTAGATGCTATTGAGGAAACCAAAGATCTGAAGCAAAATATCTTTTTACCAACACTCCAGAATATCCTAAAGCAAAAAATCTTTTTACCAACACTCCAAAAATCAAATGGCTCAAATAAGGTGACTGGAACATGGCATTCTTTCTTTGAACAGAAGTTGTAGGACAGTAGGCGACAAAACAACTGTATCCACGAAATCAAAGATGGATGAGCCCCACAAACGTTGCATGAGTCATCTCCTGCAAAAGACTATTCATTGCAGAGAATATGCCGAGGCTGGAATTGAGAATATCTAATTACAAACACAGCTGTCTCACGAAGGGAATGAGGTGCAGCACTGATACTCTACAAAACGCTTATTGAGGCTTCTGTTATGTCTAGGCATGCCCTGGAAATAACATTGAAACCCATTGTGGAAAGATATAATGTTAGATTGGCATCATTGGGAAGATCGGTATCTTTCACATGTCCATATTCCGGAATGTCTGTGTCGATTGTTAGGAACGTGGAGCGCCTCATGCATGACTTCTTGTAGTTTGGAACTGGCTACACCTAAATTCCTCCTGGATGGGTTGGGAACAGTATATAAACCATAACACAGTGGAGGTTTGGATATCAAAAAGTTGAAAGATTGTAATGCAGCCTTGTTAGGTAGGTGGTGGTGGCTGTTCAGCTGTAATCACAAGCATCTTTGGCAGCAGGTCACCCTACATAGATACGGCCTTAGGACCAGCGACTCTTGTCGGCTGCAGAAAAATCATGTCCATGCTCATTTGAAGGATGCCTTGGAAGCGATCAGCAGCATTCACACTGAGTTCTCAAGTCATATTGGATTCCCTGCCAAAGTGCCGACATGATTTGGTTTTGGGAAAGACCTTTGATTAGTTGACAGACCCTTCGACAAACATTTCTGAATCTCTTTGCAATAGCCTCTAATCAAGATTGTTTAATCTCTCAAAACTATGGGGTCTGAAGTGGTCAGCTAGTCTGGTCACCAGTATTTCAACGAAACCTGAATGATGATGAAATGTCAAGCTTGGCCTGTATGCTGGATGCCCTCACATCCCACTTTGTCTCTTGACTTAGGAGGAAGAATGGAAAGACAATCTGGTGGTCTCTCCCACTGGTACCTTTATGGTATCATCTTTTTACAATTCACCTCACCCCATCAAGCTCTCATCCACTCATGACTAGCAGGACATGGTTTACACATGTACCTCATAAAGGAAAGGCTCTTAACTGGTTGGTACTCTCTAACAACGCTCTCACACTAGACTCAGTGCAAAAGAAGGGGTTTCTCCTTACCGGTTAGTTGCATCATGTGCTGAGAAGAAGAATCGATCAGCCACTAGTTCGCCCACTGTAAGGTAGCTTACCAGATTTGCTCCTCCGTTCTTATCCATTTGAGCTCCCTTGGGCGAGTGTCAAACACTTGGTTCAGTCCGTTCTCCTCCCTGTCCAGCTTTAGTATTACTCTGGCGCCTTTCCATTTTGTAACTGTTTGGACTATATGGCTCGAACACTGGAAGCGCATATTCAATTACACCAAAGCTAACATGTGGTCCCTCAAAGGCCACGTCATGGCAATGATCATCTATTGGGCGCAAGCGTGCAAGGAACTCAAGACTTTCTCATCAGCCAACCTCAGTACCCAGTGGAAGTACATATTTGGTCCTCACCACTCACTATATTGAGATGATCTCAATGGACATCGCCGCTTGAGGGAGTCATCAATCTAAAATTCAAAGTCAGCTTTGTCAGGAACCCTGGACCTACTGGGTATGTTGACATATTTAGGGAACATTAGGGGTGGACCTTGCTTACCTATTCTAGCCTATCAGGGATAACAATTGTTGCGCACATGGTGACCCAACTATGTTGGCTGGTCTCCCAAGCATTCAAGAGATCATGGGGCTCTCCTTATTTGTATTAGATTCACAAAATGGAATCACCTGGGTTTCTGAGTTCTCTCCTTGCCCCTGGAATCTTGACCACATGTTCAAACAGATTTTCCATATTTGCCAATCCATTCAGCATCGTCTAGACATTCATGGCGAGAAGCAAACTCCATATCATCCTCTACACATTCATGGCTGGGTGCAAGCACCACGTTTGACTCCATCCATAATGACGTACTTTTGTTCCTCATTAACTCTGTTCCGGCAAAATTTTGAATTACACACAATACAAAACTCTCTCTCTCTC
>NW_006499435.1:847252-874068 GCF_000471905.2 Amborella trichopoda
GATTTAAATCGTATTATGAATAAAGTCTTTTTTAAACGTTTTTATGACAACTACGCCATTTTTTCCAACCTTTTCAAAAAGTCGACGTTTAAAACTGTTTCCATAAAAACTCCGATTTTTTGAAAATACCGCCGATTAAATGGCGATTTGCTAATTATGGTAACATTCTTCATTTCCTATTTTCTCTTTGAAATTCAAATAAATTCATCAAAATATACTTAATTTATCAAATAATTAATGTTTATTATGTTTTTAAAAAAATGGGAGAGTATAATATGTTCCTATAAGAACATATTGTGCATTTACTCCCTATGTCAAAAGACCTACTTGGGAGTTGCATAATGAAATTTAGGGAACTACATGAAACCCACTTAATGATCATTTCCAAAAGAACAAAAGTTCGAATTTTGAGTTTTGAATTTTTAGGCACTTTTTAGATCTTGGCCCCTCAAAAATTGTTTGGTCGCTACTTAATCCGAGATATTATTTTTTCCTAGTATTTAGAAATATCAATTCATAAACTTTTTTTCATTAAGGTTAGTCCATAGGTTGAAGAGATTGTATTTCCAAAATATGGGATCCTAGAATTATGGGACTTTTTACCAAAGGTAGTAAAAGTTTATAAAAAGTTGACGCTTTAAATTGTAGAATGAAAGTGCACCTCAAAGTCACATCCAAAAAGGCTGTTTTGATGTTGTAAAATCATCTAATTGATCAACTTGACATCAAGATGTATGAATATTAAAAAAATAAAAGATTCTAAGTTTTAAAAATATTACATTTTTCAATACATTATTTAAACTGTCAATTTTTAATATTTTCATATGTTTATAGATTTGCTTAATTTTAACTATTTTTGAAGTTTTAAATTTTACAATTAAATATAAAATAAATTCTCGAGCCATCCTAAATATTTTCAACACCAAAATCATATATTGTCATGAAGCTCTGATGTATGCCTTACTTTGATTCTTTAAGGTTGCAGTCTTGTGCAAACCACACCCTAAAATATTTTGGCAAAGGAAAAAGTTTATTTAGGGCCTAGTCTCTAAACAGTCAAGTTAGAGCCTACTTCAAAAATTTCACTAGAAGAGGTTGTTTTGATGTCTAAATATCATTAAATTGATCATCCTCGACATCAAGATGTATGGACATGAAAAAAAAATGGATTTTAAGTTTTGGAAATAGTGCATCTTGTAGTACATTTTTGTAGAGTCAATTTTCAAGTTTTCATAGATTTATTCAATCTACACTATTTTTGAAACTCTAAATTTTATAATTAAAAAAAAAATTATATATTTACATAGAGCCTAGGTTCTAAACAATCAAATTTGAGCTTATATAAAAAATTTCACTACAAGAGGTTATTTTAATGCCCAAATATCTTCAAATCGATCATCTCGACATCAAGATGCATGGACATGAGAAAAAATGGATTTCAAAATTTGAAAATAGTGTATTTTGTAACATATTTTTGGACCGTCAATTTTCAAGAATTTCAAGTTTCCATAGATCAGTCGATTTATGCTAGTTTTGAAGCTTTAAACTTTATAAAAAATATGAAAAAATATTTTAAGGCTATTACAAAGATTTCCAATATTAAAACCACATTTCTCAATACTATTTGAAGGTAGGCTCTAATTTGGTTGTTTAGAGCGTGGGATCTATACAACTATCACAAATATTTCCAATATGAAAAAGTTTATATAGAGCCGAGGCTCTAAACAATCAAATTAGAGCCGACCTCAAAAATTTCATTAGAAGAGATTGTTTTGATGCCCAAGTATCTTCAAATTGATCATCTCGATATCAAGAAACATAGACATAAAAAAAAAAATGGATTTCAAGTTTTGAAAATATTGAATTTTGTAATGCATTTTGTGGATCGTCAATTTTCAAGATTTTTAAGTTTTTATAAATACATGGATCTATGTTATTTTTGAAACATTAAACTTTATAAATAAAGATAAAAATATATTTTAAGGCTATCACAAAGATTTTCAATATCGAAACCTATATTTATTTGCACTATCTAAAAGTAAGCTCTAATTGATTGTTTAGAGCCTAAGTTTTATACAAAACCACACCCTTCCGAAACCACATTTCTCTCGACACTCTTTGAAGGTGGGCTCTAATTTGATTGTTTAGAGACTCGGCTCCCTGCAAACCGCGCCATTTGGCAAAAGAAAATATAAAACATTCGAGGCCCGCGCCAATTTGGAGCGCTCCCCATCCCTGTGCAAAACCAAAACCCTCACAAAACCCCATCTAATCCTCTCTTAGAAACCCCCCTTCTCCAAAACCCTAGAAAAGAAAAAGCTGCCTCGCCATGTTCAGGGCAGCACTAAGATCCGCCATTGGAGCCAAGTCCCGTCTCCAAACCCTGGACCCAACCCAAATGAGATCTTATGGCCTCATCCCCATGGTCATCGAGCAAACGTCGCGAGGCGAGCGGGCCTACGACATATTTTCTCGCCTCCTGAAAGAGCGCATCGTGTGCATCACAGGTCCCATCGCCGACGACACAGCCTCGCTGGTGATGGCGCAGCTCCTATATCTCGAATCGGAGAACCCCTCGAAACCGATAAACATGTATATCAACTCCCCTGGCGGGGTCGTGACTGCGGGCCTGGCCATATATGACACTATGCAGTATATTCACTCTCCGATCAGGACGATATGCGTTGGGCAGGCGGCCTCGATGGGATCGTTCCTGCTGGCGGCTGGGGCACCAGGAGAGCGGCGGGCACTCCCAAACGCACGAATAATGGTGCACCAGCCTTCGGGTGGGGCCCAGGGGCAGGCGAGCGATATCGCGATACACGCAGAGGAGATTTTGAAGACCAAGGACAGGTTGAATGCCTTGTATGCAAAGCACACAGGGCAGGATGCAGAGGTGATAAGGCAGCGTCTGGAGAGGGACACTTTCATGTCGGCGGAGGAGGCATGCAAGTTCGGGATTGTGGATGAGGTAATTCAGCGGAGACCGGTGTGGTTGGTGTCAGATGCGGTGGGATCCGCGCCGTCTTCTTCATCATTGGAGGGGAAGGCAAATGATAAAGAGGGCTCCAAATGAGGTGCCATGGTTTTGATTTTTATCATTTTCTTTTTTCAATTTGTGGACAAGGATGTAGAAATACATTTGTAACCATGGGCAGTTCATGATTTATCAATTACTGATAAGCAGAAGAAAAAAATGATTTTGCTGTGTTTTTCAGTTGAATCTTGATTTTGCTTGCTCACTGTTATTAGTTCCCTTGTAATTGGAATTTGTAGTACTTTTAGAGCGTTGGTATTGATTGAGGTGCCATGGCTTTAAACTTATGAGTTTAAGTATTTGGTTTGATTGTTCGGTGTTGTTGAATTTTTCGGGGAAGGCTGTAACGTTCCTGTAGAGCATTGGGTAGTTAACCTTTTTATTTTTATTTTGAACCTTTAATATGCCAAAAGAAATGGTTTTCATTGTTCTTTTATTTAACTTTGATTTTGATTTTGGTTGCTAATTCTTCTGCTGAACGAAGAGCTCTAATTGAGGTCCCATTTGGAGTTGTGACTTGTTTATTACCCCTGAATTTTTGAGGGGGAAAAATTCAGGGGAAGAAAGGTTGCTGTACTTTTAGAGCATTTGGTAAATTACTTTCTGTTGAATTTTTTAGCTTTTTAATTATAAAATATTTTTGTCATTGTTCTTGAGGTGTCATGTTAATAAGCTTTGCTTTCTTATTTGTTCTTAGCTACTTTTGGAAGGTTTGCAGCATGTTCATAGCATTGATAGTTTGTTTAAATCAGATTTTTTGTTTTCATACCATAGTAAGCTCCACTGAGTGGACAGTAATTAGAGTGGGAGGGAAAGGCAAATGAGGTTGTGAGGTTACAGGGAGATGGGGAAAAGGGCGATGTAACAGGTCTTGGTGGGGGGATGACGGAGATGGTAATAGAAGTGATTGGCATTCCTTTTCATGAAAATATGGGTGAATTGGGAGTCAACCATGAGCAAGAAGCTAGGAGGGAAGATTTGGTGGTACCAAGGATCAGTTGGGATAGTGAAACAAGACAATAAAAAATAAAAACAAGAGAGCATGATGGGATAAGTTGGAACATTCTAGACCTAAATGCCTCGAACAAAAGGATGCATTTCAGGGGATGGATTGGAAGTAATGAGATTGCTGTAGTTTTGGTTCAGGAGACAATGTTTGGAGGATAGAGAGTTGCCTGAACATTAATATATCAGAAATATCAGTTGGCTATGCAGTGTTCATAAGGAAGTGCTAAAGGCTATGCAGTGTTCATCAGGAAGTGCTAAAGGCATTTGGGTGTTGTGGAATCAGAGATGATTTTGAAATCATCAAATAATGGTAATCAGATACCAAATTTTGCTAGGGATGTGTTTGGAGGGTGAGGATTGTTGGTGGTTGCTGGTTGTTGAGCCCAGTCTGTGAGGCCTAGTAGATCCAATCCAGGGAGTAGTAGTGATATTATTGACAATTATTGCTGGTAAATTCAATTTTCTTGGTTTTTATCACGATAAGTTTCTGTGACGATAATATATGTGATATGATCTCGGTAAATTGAATTTATCACTAAGTTAAGACACCCTGATATTATCTCGATAAAAGGAACTGCAATACTAACTGGATTCCACTTTTAGATTTTAAATAATGAAAATAAATACATCAAAAATAAATGTAAAGCAGGAAAATGGGGGAACTTTGTAAATATAAGGGATATACAGTGGATATCTTGTCTGAAAAGAAGTAAGTTAATAAAATCAAGTTACATGGGTAGTAAGTGTCTGAAACATATTTGAATTATAAAAGGATTTAAAATAATCTTTTAATTTTCGGTTTTAATTTTGAATTTGACATGCATTGATGGCTTTAAATTTTTATTCCCTAATATTTGTTCTTTCAGATTTATATTTTCAACTATATGTGTACTAATTTTCAATGAAACATTATTATACCGTAAAGATAACATAATTTAAATGACTAAAAACTACGGTACATTCCCTGGTAGTCTCTGATAAGAAACCGCAGTTGGTAATAATCCAATAAAGTACCCCTCAGATAACATGCCAAAAATGATAATTGTCACTAAGGTTGTGAGCATAGTTGAGGAATAAGAGAGAAACTTATTGAAAACCAAATGGGCTATGGTATTTGGGAGGTGATCCTAATGCAAGTAAAAATCTCCATGAGGGAATTGGCAGTGGTAAAATAAACACGGTTGAGTGGGTTTCTCTATGAGAGATTTGGCAATGGAATAAATAGCTAGATGGCACTTCTATGAGTCCATCAAGCATCACTCTTTTATTGGACTCGCCCCCTTGGAAGCAGGGTGTCCATGATCTACCTGGACAAGCAATTAGTTTTGCCCAGCCACTTTCATGTTAGATACATCCCACCCAAACGAAGCAATTTGATAAAGTATCGACTAGAGGTTAGGTAACACTGATATATCTCCATTCTCCATCTCAATCTGAATGATTATGTACCTCCATAAAGTTTTTGTCAAGTCGATATCGTGCACAACATGACAATGTCTGTCCAAGCCTATCTTGTTTAACAGCATTTATCAAAAGCTATCTCAGACATTTGGCCTATTTGCTTCATGAAATTGAGGATCTAGGAGCACAACATTTGGTTTGAAACAATATGGCTGGAGGAAATGGGATTAATATCATGGTGAGGGGTATGGTCTGGCATTGGACCCATTAGGTGAAGAGAAGAGAGTAGATTGTCTGACTTTGCAAAATAGGCTTTTGAGTGGACATTAGACCCATGAGCTCTAGGTTGTGAAGGAGCCTGAAATGTCTTTGATACTGCACATTAGAGTATTGGATGAACAGTGGACATTAGATCCATGAGCTCTAGGTTGTGAAGGAGCCTGAAATGTCTTTGATACTACACATTAGAGTATTAGATGAACAAACACAGTGAGGATTGTGGAAGAGGACCTGAGAGGGACAGATTTCACTTAGTGGTCTGTGGTCCTGTATAGTTCAATGCTTTAGCAAACATGGTCAAGTCAAAATTAAATGAAACTGTAAGCTTCTCTGGCCTTCACTAGAGATTACGTGGATGAGATCATTGAAACCTTCAATTGTTGGAACATTGGTAGCAGGCATTGTTGGCTTATTGCACAGTAAGGTTTTGGAAAATTCAGGCATAGGGATCGTAGGAAAGGGAAAGGAATCAAAGTGCTAAAAAGTCCGTGATCCTCACACAAGAACTGACTCGGCTCCTTCGCTCCCTGCAATAAAAACCACCCCCAGAAAAAAGAAGGGGGGGAAGGAGGGGGGGGCGGGCCTCATTCGAGGATTTTGTATCTACTTAAATAGCTATAGTTTTGGAGAAGAGGGTTTTAAGATTAGTTTAGAAAGTTTGTCTTAGTCTCTTAAGGACCCTTGCCTCTCAAAGCCAAACAATGAAGAAAACGTGCATCATAATGGTATGGAATATGATAAATGATAGTCCAGCGGGTCACTATGGTCTGATGCAATGGATGGCAAGAGTAGAACAGTCCACATGGGTCATGTCATGTATTGGGTGGTTGCTATTCTGTATTCGTGTGTAAGATGATGATGACCTCAGTGGACCATGTGACCTGCATGCTCACCATTGAATTGACCCGGCCAGTGGAAAAGCTTGTAATTCTTGACCCCAGCTGACCTATCCAAACAAATTATTGAAATGGGTCCTGGTCATATGAACTTTTTGCTAAATCTTGAAGTTAATGGGGGTTTAGCTTGATGGTTGGCTTGTGGGTAGTTTGCTGTTGCATTTGGCCCCTTTCATCTTTTTTCATTATGACTCGCATTGCTTTACAATGAATCAGTATTTTGGGGGTAGGGATGTGCGTTGTTCTTATCAATGTTTGAAGATCACTTGCCCTGACCTGTGATTTTGGGCTGGAAAACCCCGAAATCGGCTGAGTCTACTGATTTTTCAATTGTTCGTATTAAAAATTGCCAGGTCCGACTTGGACTTGCCCAAGGCGGACTTGGGTCAGACCCTAGTAAATTGAAGCCTGGGTCTGACTTTTTAAACAATGGTTCTGATCTTCTGGTCGTGTTTTGGATATTATCATTACTCTTTCTTCATCACGAGTGTTTTCCAATAGAGCAAAAGCTCTCTCTCTCTCTCTCTCTCTCTCTTTTGGCTCTCTTTTCCTACCCATGACCATAGCTGCATCCATAGGACAGTGCTGTATGGTTAATTTCCCATTGGTTGAGAACCAACACTTTGTTTTGTGAATCTTCTAAGAGATCATATCCAGTTTTTAGTGGCTTGTATTTTTATAGGGAGCTTGTCTTGTTCTAGAGGATGATCTAGTTAAGAACTTATGAAACCTAAAAATAACAGATTACCTTTTGTTACAAGATGGGATGATAAAGAACAACAGTAGTAGTGATTCTTCCAACTTGTCAGTTGGACTATCCCTTGAGAAACTATTGGTTACTTATGAAAAACTAATAGATGCTTATGTTTACTCCTCATCAAATGTGCTAAATACTTACTCTCCATTAAATTGGTCTTCAATGGAGTTATGGAGAGATAAGATTATATGTTCTTGCAGGAGCAAATTGTATATTTGCGCCCCTGGGCAAAACCCCGAGTAGGAGTATGTTTAGGACCTCAAATTTTGGGACTGTAGTTGCCAGATTGAATTGGTTAAAAAATTGAAAACACCTTCTAGAAATCTGACTGCTTTCGAAAAATCAGACGGTTGAATTGGATGTAGACTGTGTTCAATAACACTCTTTAATGAATTTATTATTTGGGTGATTCTATGTAAATCTCAAATTAACCCTATGGAGTAGGTATTTTGCCTGAGGGAACAAGTGTACAATTTGTTCTTATACTTAGAGAAAAAGTACTTAGTTGGGTTTGAGAATGAGACTGGTTAAGGAGCCAAATTGTTTTTAGGAAAAAGCACCTGGTGAATTTCCAGCCTCTGCCAAAAGCATGTGTTGCCCCCTTATTTCTCCATGTTTTGGGTGATTTTGAGAATTCAAAATCTGCGTATCCATTATCTTCACCCCCAAATCCAAACTATTGGAAGAAAATGGAAAAAAGGCTTTATAGCCTCGAAAGTCCTTCATTTTGGATGCTATTTCAAAATCAATCTGAACTGTCCATTTCAATATATACTAAATCAATTCTCAAGTATCGCAAGAGCTCCGAATCAACCTTTCTGTGGTCACTCAGGTCGATGACATCATCTAACATGTGTTGTCACGTGTTGGGGCCGTGTCGACCCATGTCAACATGCAATACAGAGGTCTATATGAAATGTCGGGGTAATGTCAGCAGTGGTACACCATGGCGAAGTTGGAATCTGCCGGCCATCCCTTATGGCGGACAGCAGAGATTAACATTGGATTTTGCCGGTGATATTTGATGTACCACATATGCCATATACATATCTATATTGTGGTCCGGTTTGGACAACCTCATTGCCACATCTGAACCTAATGTCCCCATTATGTGGATGCTTGGAGGATGATGTGTGCACCCGAAGGATGCACAAGCATCCTTCAATGGCGCAGATTGAACCTGGCGTATACACGAGCCACATACTCTTTAATTTTTATTTTGGGAAAATTACAAAAAAACCTCAAGACTATTACCAAAAACCCCAAGACCAACAAACTTTCTATACAAATAACCCCCAACCCAAAAAAATAAAAAAAAGATTAAATTACCCTTAATACTATTGCACACGTCTCTCTCTCCAACCGTAGAACATGTGAGACAACGCTCCGGTAGTAGCAAAGGCTACTCCTGCAGTAGCCCTCCGTTAGTTGCAAAGGGCGCTTCGGCAGTAGCACTTCGGCAGTTGCACTCCGGCAGTAGCCCTCTGGCAGTTGCAAAGGCGCTCAGGCAATAGCGATTCGGCAGTTGCAAAGGGCGTTCCGGCAGTAGAACTTCTGAGACACAACGCTCTGGTAGTAGCAAAAGGCTACTCCTGCGGCAGTTGCAAAGGCGCTCCGACAATAGTGATTCGGCAGTTGCAAAGGGCGTTTCGGCAGTAGAACTTCTGAGACACAACGCTCCGGTAGTAGCAAAAGGCTCTGCAGTAACCCTCCGTTAGTTGTAAAGGGCGCTCCAGTAGTAGGGCTTCGGCAGTTGCACTCCGACAGTAGCCCTTTAGCAGTTGCAAAGGCGCTCCGGCAATAACGATTCGGCAGTTGCAAAGAGCGTTTCGGCAGTAGAACTTCTGAGACACAACGCTCCGACAATAGCAAAGGGCGTTCCGGCAGTGGAACTTCCAGTAGAACTTCTGAGACACAATACTTCGGCAGTAGCAAAGGGCGCTCCGGCAGTAGAACTTGTGAGACACAGGGCTCCGACAGTAGCAAAGGGTGTGCTCCGGCAATAGCAAAGGTGCTTCGGCGGTAGCGCTCCGACAATGACAAAGGGCGCTCCGGCAGTAGCAAACGCCGCTCTGGCGGTAGTGCTCCGATAGTGACAAAGGGCGCTCCGACAATAGAACTTGTGAGATGTCAAATCTCACCAAATTGATTTTTTTTGTCTGGAAAGAGCATTTCCATCTAAAAAAGGAAGTTTTTACGTTGGGGAAAAAAGTGAAAGAAAAAGTTTGGATAGGGGTAAGTTGCATAGATAGTTTATTTTGGGGGTTTGTAATTTTCCTTTTTATTTGTCACAAATGTTATTCATTTGAAAATTGGAGCATCCATATATATAAAATAAAAACGGTATGCCTTTTAAACCATTAATTCAAATAAAACATTGACATAAATACCTTGATGCATTTAGGAGTTTTTTTTTTGTTTCTTTTTTTAAATGCTTTTTTTAGTTCTCATTAGGTACACCCCATAGAAATAAGGAAAAAGTTTATATAAGGATGCAACCTTATAATGTAGAACTACAGATGGACATAAAAAATCCATCAAAAAAGGTAGTTTTAATGTTGAAAAACCCTTTGATCATATCGATATCGAGATGTATGACGATGAAAAATAAAAAGATTTTAAACATCAAAAATAGTGCATTTTACAACATATTATCTGCACTGTCTATGTTCAAGATTTTCATAGGTTTATAGATCTATTTGATTTTAACCATTTTTGAAATTTAAAATTTTATAATTAGATATAAAAATAGATTTTGGGATAATCTTAAAGACATTTTACCTCAAAATTATATACCATGATAAAATTTGCGGGTGCACCCATCCGCATGCCAACTGCACCCTAGAAATAAATTTATGCCCCAATCTTCTTAAATCTGTTTATTTTGGGGTTACAAGGATAGTTGTAGGATGATGTCGTATCATCACCATAAAAGGGACAGAGAAAACATTAAAAGAGAGAGATATCTATCCTACGTAAGAGAGAGAAATGTATATGTGTAATATGAATGTGATAGAGAAAACATTAAAAGAGAGAGATATCTATCCCACGTAAGAGAGAGAAATGTATGTGTAATATGAATATGATAGAGAAAACATTAAAAGAGAGAGATATCTATCCTACGTAAGAGAGAGAAATGTATATGTGTAATATGAATGTGATAGAGAAAACATTAAAAGAGAGAGATATCTATCCCACGTAAGAGAGAGAAATGTATGTGTAATATGAATGTGATAGAGAAAACATTAAAAGAGAGAGATATCTATCCTACGTAAGAGAGAGAAATGTATATGTGTAATATGAATGTATGATATGTAGATATTATTGCTGGCAACTGACCTGGGCCCGCGCAAGAAAAGCCTGACTCGGCCACCATGACAGTCCTCTGGCCCATTGCCACCACGTTTATTACATGGCCATAGGAAGAGCAACGACACAATTTTGCCCTTGCGGGAACGTATAAACTTTTTAGCTTTGGTAAACATTTATTTGAATATGTGAACGGAGGGTAATCACTCTTTTCTCTTAGAAAAAACTGTTTTTAAATTTTTAAACTACAAAATATTCTATTCTCATTTTTATGCAAATGTGTATGATTTAAATCCGAGTGCTTGTATAGAGCCTAGGCTCTAAACAATCAAATTAGAGCCTACCTTCAAATAGTGTCCAGAAATGTGGTTTCAATATTGGAAACCTTTGCAATAGCCTTAAAAAATATTGTCATCTTTATTTATAAAGTTTAAAGTTTAAAAAATAGTGTAGATTGATGAATCTATGAAAATTTAAAAATCTTGAAAATTGACGGTCCAAAAATACATTATAAAATACACTATTTTCAAAACTTGAAATCCTTTTTTTTCTTATGTCCATGCATCTTGATGTCGAGATGATCAATTTGAGGACATTTGGGAATCAAAACAACATCTTCTAGTGAAATTTTTGAGGTAGGCTCTAATTTGATTATTTAGAGCCTCGGCTCTATATAAACTTTTCCCTTTAAAGCTGTTTTAAAATTTTAAAGTACAAAATATTAGATTTGCATTTTTATGCAAATGCATGTGATTTAGCGAAATTTACAAATAACCCCCAAGATTAGACTTTCTATGCAAGTTACCCTCAACCACATGTTTTTCCACAAAATACACTTTTCTACCAAATATCCCCCAAAGTAAAAATATATTTATTTTTCTAACAAAAATACCCTTTTTCATATATAAAAATTTAATTTTGGCCCGATGTTCACATGGGCTTACATGGGCTGCGGGACCACTCTTTGACATTGTCGGACCACACTTGGGGCCTGTTGCCGGACTTCATGAGCCTATTACCGAGCCGCTCTTTGGCAATGCTTGACCGCATGACCATTTTTTTGTTAGTGCCAAACCACTACATGTATTGTCGGACTGCCACCGTTATTTACTTAACTTACATTATACTATTGAACCGCCTTTTCATGGGAAAGAGGAGACAGAGGCATGGGTAAAAGTATAGGAGGGTAGTTTAGATTATTTTTTTTTGGATTGGGGGGTATTTGCTAAGAAAGTATATTTTGGAGTAAAAAATGAGAAAAAAAAATTAGTAGGGGATAACTTGCATAGAAAGTCTAGTCTTGGGGGTATTTGTACTTTTCCCTATGATTTAAAGCAGGTGATCACGGGTCAAATTTTCAAATAATCTATTTTACCTCTTTTTCACCCTGGTAGGCTCAAAACGATATGACTGGAAGTAATAAAAAGAGATATAGGGACTTATAGCTTTACTGCTTTTAATAGAATACAATGGTAGATTGGGATTCATATAACCAATCCCAATTAATTGGAAAAAGACTTTGACGTTTATGGTGATGACCTCCTTTTCACTTTTTTCTTAAAAGAAATAAAGAATCCTTAAATAAAAACAAAAAGAAATTAAAAAAAAACTCCAACCAGTAAAAAGTAACAAACTTGAAAACCCATTTGGTCTCCTTGATAATAATGCTTAAAAGGAAAAAGTTTATATAAGGTTGTCACTTTGAAATGTAGAATTAAGGTGTACCTCTAAAAACCTTCAAAAGAGGTTTTGATGTTAGAAAAATATCTAATTGATGATCTCGAAATTGACATGTATAGATGTGGAGGGAAAAAAAGAGATTTCAAGTTTTAAGAGTACTACATCTTGCAACACATTATTCGGGCTATCCTTTTTCAAGATTTTCATGCATTAACAAATTTTCTTGATTTGAAGCATTTTTGGAGGCTAGAATTTTTTAATTACAGATAAAAATAGATTCTCACACCATTTTAAAAAATTTCAACACCAAAATTGCATCTCATAACAATTTTTGGAGGTGTACCTTAATTGGATTGTTTAAAGTTGCAACCTTATGCAAACCACAATATCAATAATCATATTAGTAATTAAAAAGGGTTACATAAAGTTGCAACCTTAAAATGTAGAACCAAGCTGCATCCAAAAAATCCATTCATAAAAGACTGTTTTGAAGTTGGAAAACCCTTTAATTGTTCATGCAACATTAGGATATATGACTATGATGAAAAACATAAGATTTTGGGTCCCAAAATTGTGCATCTTGCAACACATTATCTGGGCTATCCATTTTCAAGATTTTTGTATATTTATAGAACTGCTTGATTTGAATTATTTTTGGAGTTTAAAATTTTATAATTATATATGAAAATAGATCTCAAACCATCCCAATGATTTTTTACACCAAAGTTAGTATGAATTTTGGTGGTGTACCTTACTTATGCAAACCAAACCATTGATTCTTATTCAAATATTCCAAATTCCAATGTCCCATTTTAGCCAATTATTGCATTTTTTTTTTAATTTCAAATAAGTTTTTTTGTTAGTTACCGGCTCATGCATGTGTCGTTGGTTTTCGTGGATTTTTCAAGACTCCATGTACATCACAGATCACTCCAAATCCATTTTCACCAGGAATTCATAAATTTGGAGCACAGTGAAACCGATGATTTTTAAGGAGTTGGAAAGTTGGTAAAAAAAAAAGGTGTACAAGATGGACCATGATTAAGACTCAAAATTAACTCATTTATTTACAAAGTCATGATTCAGTTCATAATCATGGAGGTCGAAATGATAGATAGATTTTTGAGTCCAAATCAAGCTCGGAAAGGTAATTTCCAAGGGCGACCTTTAGCCCTATTTTAAATAAAAAAGAAATAAGAAAATAGTGATAGAAGTAGAAAGTATCAATCTTGACTCATCTTTTGCTCCTAACAATAATTTTTTAGTGTCCAAAAAAATAAAATAAGATAAGATGCTTTTACGGCTCAATTTAATTTTTTTAGTTACATATTTATGATCGTGGTGGTCAAGGCATAAATTTTTATACTTTTGGATCTATATGAATTTTGGAAGGGTGGGCTTACACCTAAACCCTACCGACTCTTAAATAAAAAAATAAATGAAGAAAATAAAGATTTTCGAACTAGAAAGTAACAAACTCAAAAAATCACTTCCGCTAACTTATGATACTATATATTATGAGATCATTTATTTTGGTACAAGGATGTCATAATCACTTTTGGTCATTAGATATGAAATTCAATAGATAAATGTGTGTCCGAACATTCGAGAAAAAAAAAATTGTGACATTTTTGTATCAAAAATAAATAGTCTCATTGTATACATTTTTCTAATTTATTTTATACAATTTCCACATTTCTTATGTTTTTTTCCGAACATACCAAAAAACATATGAAAAATGCAATAAAAGTGACGCTTTATTTATTTTGATAGGGCCTCAGTCCAATCAAACCATTTTCCAAACTAAACTAATAAATACTGGAGGAGAAAGGCACCAACTCAAAAGGTTGTAGTTTCTATAAGGGGTGCAGTTGGCATACAGATACATCCGTAACTGTAGAGTTAAGGTTTGCCTTTAAAGTTTATCATGGTATATATTTTTGATGTAAAATGTTTTTAGGATTGTCTCAAAAAAAAATTTTATATTTAATTATAAAATTTTAAATTTAAAAAATAGTTAAAATCAAGTAGATCTTTAAAACATATAAAAATCTTGAAAACCTTGAAAATGGTCAATGTAGATAATATGTTGTAAAATGTACTATTTCTGATATTAAAAATCTTTTTATTTTTCATGGTCATACATCTCGATGTCCAGATGATCAATCAAAGGGTTTTTCAACATTAAAACTAAATTTTTCGATGGATTTTTGAGGTACATTCATAGCTTCACATTATAAGATTGCAACCTTATATAAACTTTTTCCTTCTATAAGGCTTAGATTTTATGAAAACAAAGAAAAGTCCCACCTCGAATCCCCTTCTAGAAAGCAATTCGGGAGTCAAAAGTTTCATGATGATTTAAAATTAATTTCCGATATAGACTATAAAATTTGAAGTTAAAAAAATAGTACAAATCATGTGTACATGTAAAAACTAATTATTAAGGCGAAATGAACTGTCAAATAATGTATTACAATATACATTATTTTTAAAACTTAGAAATATTATTTTTTTCCACAATAATTTTTCTAAGAACATTTTCCAACTGAAAAAGTTTTGAGGTGAGGCTTTACTTGGCGAGGCTTCAGCCCTATCAAAACATTTTCCAAATCAAAAACCCCTATTGGTCCCTTGAATCCGATCGGCATCTACTATACAGGGGTGGGCCTTCCAGCCTCTTAGTGAGCAGCTGATTCGAAACCCTAAAAACCAGAAGCACTCTTCCATGCGCGATCGTCGTTGATCCGTAACCATGAGTCATTAACGTGGACAAAGCTAGAGGTTTTACTCGATGAAGTTGTCAAAATGGAAAGAAATTAGGGTTTGCCTGTTGAATTCTCATTAGAGCAGATCAAGATGCAGATATCTAGGTTTTCCAAGGAAGACCCATGATTATAAGGAGATCTCGGGTATCATCCATTGGAAATTGGTGAGGTTCAAAATTTGCGGCATTTTTTTTAAAGTGGAGGAACCTGCCGTTTGAGTAGAGAAAGTAGGTTTAGCCTATGAATTATCTGCAAGTTTCGAAAATTTTGGAGGAGTATAGGGTGTTTGAATAATTTGGAGGAGTATTGGATCTTCTCTTCTTCATTTACTGATCACTGAAAACTACAGTTTTGAAGAAGAAAGTTAAGTTATGGGGGGAAAACCAGGATTGAGCTCTGCCATGGCTCCTGTAAGTCTGAAAACCGACTATTTCAACCTTTCATTCAGGAACTTCAAGCTCAAAACAAAGCAACAGGAGCTTCTGATAAGAGTAACCGCTCTGGGTTTGATCTATGTCTTGGCCTTCATCACTAGGTTATTCAGTGTTCTGAGATATGAGAGTATGATCCATGAATTCGACCCTTACTTTAACTATAGAACAACACTGTATCTCACTGAGAAAGGATTTTATGAGTTCTGGAACTGGTTTGATTCAGAGAGCTGGTACCCATTAGGTCGAATTATAGGGGGAACTTTGTACCCTGGTCTCATGGTGACCGCTGCTTTGATCTATTGGACTCTGAGGTTTTTGAGCTTCGCTGTTCATATTCGTGAAGTTTGTGTTTTAACTGCTCCATTTTTCGCATCAAACACAACTTTGGTCACTTATTTATTTGGGAAAGAGATTTGGGATTCAGGAGCTGGTCTTGTAGCCGCTGCCCTAATTGCTATTTGCCCCGGCTATATTTCTCGGTCGGTTGCTGGTTCTTATGATAATGAAGGAGTGGCCATTTTTGCATTGCTTTTGACCTTTTATTTGTTTGTGAAGGCAGTCAATACTGGATCTTTGGCCTGGTCTTTAGGTTCAGCATTTGCTTATTTCTATATGGTATCTGCTTGGGGTGGTTATATTTTTATCATTAATTTGATACCACTTTATGTTTTGGTGTTGCTTGTTACTGGGAGGTATTCGATGAGGCTTTATATTGCATATAATTGCATGTATATATTGGGGATGCTGCTCGCTATGCAGATCCGCTTTGTTGGGTTTCAGCATGTTCAATCTGGGGAGCATATGGCTGCAATGGGTGTCTTTTTCTTGATGCAAGTAAGTTTATTCTTTACTCTCTTTCACTGAGAAAAGCATTTCCTTAGATTTTCTAATGGAAGCAATTCATTATTTTGAATTTTTATGGTATATTAATTTCTTCCATTTGAGTTCACTATATTGGTGGGCACGTTAGGATACCATTGTATTAATTTCTAGGGAAGAATTGATGTCTGTTTGTTTGGATTCTAATGAGTTCAATCCGTGTCATTGGTATGTGCAGTGGAATGTTTCTTGTACAGACCATAATCTTCTTGAAGTGAAAGATTATCGACCTTTACCATGCTTTGTAACACTCAATTATGGAAGAAACTCCATGATTATCAACCGAATGCTATTGGCAATTACTTGTTTTTTTTTGGTCTGTTTTCTATGGGACACTTTTAATCATTAAAGAACTCGTTCAAACAACTGATGAACTACACAAATTATTATTTTCTTTGGTGGTTAAAGTTGCAATACTCCCCATAATAATGAATTTAAGAGAAATAGAGAATCACCTTTCACAATTGGCATTCTAAAGTTAAACGCTTACTGTATTTTCAAGGAAGAGATCTAGCTTCTGCCTTATGACTGGTGGTATACTGGTATTGTTTATAATTAGCTGAAACTCTTTTTGGAGGAGTTTTGACTGTTTCTTGAAACAAGTGAAAATGTCATGGATCCTTAAGAGCAGCATGATATCAGATTCTTTTCTGTGGTTTCCTGTCCAACATGGCACTTCTTTCCATGTTGATCACATGGACAAGAGAGAATCTTGTGATGCTTATGTAATGTGTGTGGATTTGAGAAATAAAACTTTGTGGTTCGATTAAAGGTGTGGTTGAAGATAAACAGAGCCCTCTTACCAATTTTAATGGAGAGCAAGTAACGGCTTAAGCAACTGAAAAATGGGGTTCTAATGCAGTGATGTTTTCTTCCTTCTTCTCAACACATCCTATTATGGCTTTAGCTCATACTGTTCCAGGAAATTCCATTATTGTCTACAACAGGGCGATCTAGCATGAAATTGGCATTTAGGCGGATTTTGATCGCATTTGGTTCTCCTTTCCTATTAGACTTGGAAATGAGTTACTTTGTTCTTAGACTTTGAAATGAGTTACTTCCTTCTTCGTGTGGATATCATATCTGAGCCTATTGTTGCTTTGAGCACTAATGACCTTGTTTCCTTTTTATAGCGAGTGTTATTGGTCATGCCATGGCATTCTTTAACATCAGAAAATTAGACCATGCCAGAATCAAATATCTAGGCTCAAAGAATTTTAGCGTGTCAAGACAAACATGCTCTATGGTAAAAGTAAGAAAATTCTTGTATGAACCTGGATAACTTCTCAAATACTTTATATTCCATCTCTATGTGTTAGCTCATAGGGTGAGAAGCTAGTAAAACCATTCAGAATACATAATTCTAAAGCTAGTGTTTGATATAAATATATGAGTGATTTCATGCGAATAGTTTTACAGTAATATAATAAAACAATCTTTGAAAACCATGCTATGGCTGTTTGTTGGATCTCAATTTTTAAGCATGTACTCTTTTTCATTTTAATGAATAATCACGAAAAACATAATTTGAAAACACACCCTAAAAGTGGTTTTTTAACCCACATGGGCCGCTCATTTTGTGAGATGCTTAGATCTAGTCCTTATAAGGATTTTTTTTTCCTTTTTGAAATTTTTTAGATGGCTTTGTTATAACTAGAAGAACAAATGTTAAAAAAGAAAATTTTGATTTTGAACTCCTAAAGGCCTAGATCTTAAAGTTCACCAATGATGGTCTAGATTCTTTGTTGGAGGGTGACTCATTTCTAAGGTGATGGGTTTCGATATGCTACGAATACTTTATTTTGTTTTTAGTCTTTTCATGACTTCAAAGCTCATTCAAGTTTTTCCAAGCCAACTGTTTAACTGGACAAGTCAAATCAGTTTTGACAATGAATAAGTTGACCACAGAGTTTTAAGTTCTTGATTGGTGATTATCCTGTCACCTGGATGTTGCCTTGTCATCTACTTAATGCTCACGTACTTAATTTATATTTTCAGTGAAATTTTTGTTATTAGTAAATTATATAAATGAATAAATAATAATAAAGGAAAACATAAATAACTAAAGGATAAGAGCTGTATGGTCTGATTGTGGACATTGGTCCAATGAGTTATCCTTGGTTTCACTGGCCATCCTTTTCCTAGAAGGCTAGAACCCTGTATGGATGGTTTCATCAGGGTATATGCAACGTTCTAAAGGGAGCTTTGAGACAATTTGAGGCTTTGGTTGGTTGGGATGCATTGATTATAACAATTTGCATTTGAAGAGAAATGTGTTAGTTGTCTACCTGATTCCCTCTCAAAGTTCACTTATTTTCTCCACCAAAGTCTCCAACACTCGGTAAATATGGCTTATGGCATATTACTATATTAATAGACGCTGAGAAAATACTGTAGGCTTTGGGACACTCTTTTATATGATTTTTTGGGGTAATTGCTGCAACTGCTGATCAATGAACATCAGGTTCTGCAAATTTTAGTTTTGTGACAGGCTTTGTTCTTGTATTGTTAGTATTTGAATCTAGTAGTTGAATGAATGCTACAAATGGAAGATGACTCAGTGAATGGGAAAAGCTTATTGTATAAAATCGTTGCTTTGATTTCTATGTTAGATGTTTTGTTGTTGTTAATCTAACTGTGATGTTTTGTTTGCCATTTTTGTTCCTGGCTTGAAGTTGTGTTCATATTTATCCCAACCACATATTCCCTTATTCCCTTTGATGGTTAATGTTTTTCTATGAGATTATGAATAACTGGGAAAGTGTTGTCTTTCTTACTCATGTCTACCTCCCTTGCACAATTTCTGATTCTCATATGTTTCTAGTTCAGGTATTTTATTTCTTGGATTGGGTTAAACACCTGCTGGGTGATGCGAAAAAGTTTCAATCTTTCTTGAAAATTACCGTGACTTGTGCGGTAAGTGTAGGTGCCCTTGCTCTTGGTGTTGGAATGGCATCTGGCTATATTTCTCCATGGACTGGCCGGTTTTACTCCTTACTGGACCCAACTTATGCAAAGGATCATATCCCTATCATTGCATCTGTCTCTGAGCATCAACCGACAGCGTGGTCATCTTTCATGTTTGATTTCCACATTCTGCTTTTTCTCTTTCCAGCGGGGCTTTACTTTTGTTTTAAGAGATTGTCAGATGCTACGATCTTTATCCTTCTTTATGGTCTTACAAGTATGTATTTTGCTGGTGTGATGGTTCGGTTGATTTTGGTGGCAACACCTGCAGTATGCCTTATTAGTGCTATTGCAGTATCTGCCACCATAAAAAACTTAACCTCACTTATAAGGACGAAGAGCAAGATTCCACATACAGGATCTGCCAAGGGAACAAGTAGTGCAAAGGCATCAGCTAAGGTGGGTACTTCTTTTCATTGATCTGCTAAATTATTTGAAGTGAAAATCTCGAATGAATATCTTGAATTGCTTATCTCCAGGGCCTTTCTGAATTTTTACAGTCAAAATCTGGCTATGGTTTCTTCTCTTATCTTGTTCCTTGGATCTGCAATGTTTATAGATAAAATTTGAAGATGTCATTATTTGTCTGCCATAATCATCATCCGAGCCTTATCCCAACTATTAGGTGTCGGCTATGAATCCTGTTTTGCCATTCCGATTGGCTCAGGATTCATGAAAAATATTGTTTTTGTAGTAGCTAGCTTTTGAGGATGAATATCTTTACTTTTTTTTTTTGGGGAGGGGGGGGGGGGATTTATTGTTAACTTATTCACTGGTTAGAAACTCCATTCTAGATAGAAAATAACATGTGTTTTCTCAACTTATTGTTCTTTGGGTGGAGAACTTGGACATTGCATCATTTTCACCCTTTATTAATGTTTGAAAACAGTATTACCTGATCTTTCATTAGTAAAATCTCATATTGCCATTGGTTGTGTAACAGGCTTATCAGGATCAATCTCTGCCTTTTCAAAGGAATGGCGCTATTGCTTTACTAGTCGGTGCATTTTATTTGCTCGCTAGATATGCGATACACTGCACCTGGGTCACATCAGAGGCATATTCATCTCCTTCAATAGTCCTGGCTGCAAGAGGTGCCTATGGTGGTAGGGTTATCTTTGATGACTATCGTGAAGCCTACTTCTGGCTACGGCAAAATACTCCTCCTGATGCGAAGATCATGTCTTGGTGGGATTATGGGTACCAGATAACAGCCATGGGAAATAGAACTGTTATTGTAGATAACAACACATGGAACAATACCCATATTGCGACTGTTGGCCGTGCTATGTCATCATACGAGCCTGAGGCATATGAGATAATGCAATCACTTGATGTTGATTATGTGCTTGTTGTATTTGGGGGGGTTACTGGTTATTCTTCTGATGATATAAACAAGTATGCACGAGAAGTTATTTCTTGTTGGCATTAACTTTCTCTTTTCCCCCTATATCTGGTGTATGAAGTGCTGATAATTAATTATCTTAGCCATAACCATTAGCATATTTATATTTTTGGAGTAGCTTTCCTTTTGTATTTCCATGATTTTGTGCTTTTCTTGGTTTGCATCTGTGCTGTTCCTTTTGCTGAACATGAATTGCATGTTAAACAACAGATTTCTATGGATGGTACGTATTGGAGGTGGTGTTTTTCCAATCATTAAGGAGCCTGATTATCTTGTGAATGGCGAATACCGTGTGGACAAAGGCGCAGCACCAAAAATGTTGAATTGTCTCATGTAAGTTCTTATCCTTGGTTGAGTTAAAGGGCTAGGCATCCATTATATTCATGCGATAGCAACAATTGGGTGTGGGTCTTTTTGTTTTATATTTCTAATTTCTAGGAATTAGAAATTTAAATTTCTGATTTTATCGTAAATCATTGCATATAGTATTCCTGGTCCGAATCAGCGTATTTGTATTTTACTCCCTGAAACACTTCCTCAGCCAGGTGTGGGCAGAATAGCAGAGCAAGTATTAGAAATGTCTCCCTCATCATTAATATACTTGCTCATTGTAATAGTGGCCTTTTGAGAGAATCGATAACTGCATTAAATGTTTTTCTGTGCGTTTGTTGAATGATCCATTTGGTGATTCGTCACCTATATACCCCACTAATTTATGTGCTTTCTAATACTCACATTCTTCTGAACAGGTACAAGCTCTCATACTACCGTTTTGGAGAGTTGACTACAGAATATGGAAAACCCCTTGGGTATTTCTCCTTTCTTACTTGAACGCACATACACACATGAGAGAGAGAGAGAGGGGTTCACTGTTGGTCAAACATGTTCCTATAATTTGATTTGCTGAAAATTTGATTTTTTTTTATAGATGGGATCGTGCACGGGGGGTGGAAATAGGGAACAAGGATGTGAAGCTCGAGTATCTTGAGGAAGCATTCACGACGTCTAACTGGATCGTTCGGATCTACAAAGTCAAGCCTCCCAGCAACCGATGGTGAGGCCAAGCTTTTGATATTTATAGGAAAAGTAGAAAGTAGGATAGAAATGAGGTTTTTTCTTTGGACGGGAATGCAACAATCTAGATCAAAGTGCAGAGCTTGAGATTTTCCGGTATGTTATTATCTATGCTAATGTAAAAGTGATATTTAATCTGTTGCTTGATGGTGGTCATTTATGACAAAAAAAATGCTGGCCATTTCTTACTGGATTATGGGACTTGTGTGACTCTCTAAATCTAGGTTTTTGTGTTCATTCAAGAATTCTGATCCAGGTCCCTTGAAGGGAATGAGGTTTTTTCACGGGTGTTTATTAGGGCTGTGACTTTATGATATTTGGTAAAGTTGCTTTGAAATTCCACTGGAAAATGAAGTTCTGTCGTCAGAAACAGTTGTGATGGCCTTCAAATTTATTTCCAACCCTAACTAATGGACCTTGGAGCTCCAAAGAGTGGTGCAAGATTTGGACTTGTAATAGATGATCCAAAAAACATGTTACGAGCTAGACCACCTTTAGGGTTTGAATTTATTTTTAGTTCCATGATTGTTGAGGCTGAGATGATTGGTTTGCAAGTTTTTTCAATACAGGAACTGCATTTTCTTTTTGTTAAATTTGAAGTGTGGCTTTATTAAATTGTAGCCCCGCAAAGTACTTTTCCTTGTCCCCTATATTGAATGAAGTTATATGTTAAGTAAGAATGAAGTTATATGTTAAGTAAGAATGAAGTTATATTTTGGTAAGGATGTTTCAGTAATTAGGAAAATTGATTTGGGAAATAATAACTGCATCGATAGCAGCATATATAAAGTTATCATACATTTTCATCTCCAGTAATATGTATTTTGACATTGGATTAATGTGGCATAGAATCCGGATATCCATCCATAACTAATGTTGTTTTAAAATATTTATCATGTTAATACAGAATAAGGATTTTTATATATAAGGCAATATTATAGAAAATAATAAGGAGAGCGTTAATAAAACTTAACGAAATTATCGCTAATATATTTTAATTTTAATAAAATTGGAAAAAAAATCCCAAACTTTCATACCAACTTCGTTCACACATTTTTTCTTAATTTTTATGATTTTTCGGATGAAAATGCCTTTTATGATAGTCTTTTTACTGTAATAAACATTACGGTATTTTGTACCGTAATGTTCTTAAATTTCTTTACGGTCATAAAAAGATTGTAATGGTTCAAAGTCTATTGGAATTCTAAGAGATTTTAGACCATTACGGTCTTTTTATTATCTTAATGATCTGTAATGAGTATTACGGTATTCAAAGTACTGTAATTTTGTCATGCCATTTCCATTACGGTAGAAAGACTACCATGAAGCCATTTTTTTTAAAAAAATTGTGAAAATTGATAAAAAGGGTGTTAGTGAGATTTAGAAAGTTTGGGTTTTTTTTAAAATTTTGTTAAAATTAAAGTATATTAGACATAATTTCTCTAAAACTTATTAAGAATGTTATTCTCATGGTTGTAGTGGCTGTTATAAAGGTTGCTAGTGGCTGTTATTCTCATGGTTGTAGTGGCTGTTATAAAGGTTGCTGGCATTGGCTGTTGCCTAAAATTTGGCCAAATATAGGGCGATATTCTGAAAAAACAGTCCTCATGCCCGTGATTAAAAAAGAAACGGTCCATTGTGCCATGTCAGAAAGGGCATTGTAATTGTAATGGCCCTACTCAGCTTAAAAAAAAGAAAGAAAAAGGGTGTGGTTTGTATAGAGCCGAGGCTCTAAACAATCAAAGTAAAGTACACCTTAAAATAGTGTTAAAAGATGTTTCAATACCGGAAATCTTCGTGATGGCTTGAAATTTTATTTTTATTTCTAATGATAAAATTTTTAGAGCTTAAAAAATAGTGTACATCGAGCAGATCTACGATTACTAGAAAATTGACGGTCTGAAAAAACATTATAAGATGCACTATTTCCAATACTTTAGATCTATTTTTTCTTTTGTCTATACATTTTGAGGTCAGATGGTCAATTTGAGGATTTTGAGCATCGAAACAACTTTCTTGTTGTGAAAGTCATAGGTGGTTCAAATTTGGACAAAATAATGTTTTGAAACACAACAAATTGGATTGGGAATTGCTGATCCATATGATGATCTAGGTTTCCCCCTAGAATCACCATATACCATTGTTTTGATAATTTTTACCATTATTGTGATAATTCGTTTCACCGATTTTTTACTGAGTCATTCAATCTGGATTGCAAATTCAGGGGTTTCCCCCTAGAAGCACCATGTACCATTGTTTTGATAATTTTTACCATTATTGTGATAATTCTTTTCACCGATTTTTTACTGAGTCTTTCAATCTGGATTGCCAATTCAACCGATTAAGATAGGTGTGTGACTATGAATAGGCAATATAGAACCTGATTTCGGGTTTTAAAGCACCAGCACAAATAATATCCTTTTAAATTGGGAGAATGGAGAACCCCACGATGAACAGATGACGATTTCAGTATTGAAGACTAGAGAGAGGAGAGAGAGAGAGGCCTTGGAACTTCTATCTATAGTTGTGGTGTTGAGCAGGGGGCAGAGAGAGAGAGAGAGAGAGTAGTGGGACTTCTGCATTACTCTCAGTATATTTCAGGAAATTAACATTTTCCAATTCCTAATCAATAATTTATACACAGATATAATCCTTTCAGAAGAATTTATATCTACTTGTTTATATTTCTCTAACATATGTAATCCTTTCAGAAGAATTTACATCTACTTGTTTATATTTCTCTTGTGAAACCAGCAAACTTCAGCGAAGCTTTCATCCTTCCATTTCCTATTCTTTCCCTCCTGTTAAATGATCATTCCAGCTTCCAATCAAAAGGATAGTTGTCATTATAACTGCAAGCCCCAGGAAATACCAAGTAAATCCAGCCAAAATAACCCTTAACCAGTAGCTATTCACTATGTGTAGAGCAGCAGAGCCAGCAATATGCTCATCAAGCCCACCATGGCTGCCTTCATCTCTCAAACCAACAGTCATGGCAGCAACCAAACCAAGTGTGACTGGAATCTCGAGAGGCACCGAAATCCTTCGATCTTTGTACACATTTGTGGGTAGTTTTTCTTTGCTCGATCCTTTCGACTGGTTTGTTTGGTTCCAAGAGGTCTTTATTTCCTCTTTGTTTTTGGTGGTTGGGGTGAGAGCGGGTTTTGGAACCCAGTACTCGCTTTGGCTCGAATTGGCGGGAATTTGGCGAGGGGGTAAGGGGTTCTGGAGCCGCCTTTTTGCTGCTTCTTCGAGTTTTTTGGTTTGAGGGTGCCGGATTCTTTTGGCTACACTGATTTTTTCAGGGTTTTTGGTGTCGGATTTTGTGGGAGTAGGGGATTGTTTGGTCCACCACTGTGAAATTGATCTGATGGTTTGCATGGCTGATCTTGTTGCTGCCCTCTGTAGATCTGATTCCTGGTAGATGGTTTTGGTCAGAGAGAGAGAGACAGAGAGGGAGATGGCTGATTAAATTTGAGCAGGCATTACCTCTGGCCCCGCATGGTGAGATTTTTCAGTTGATTTTTGCATCTTCTCATTAAATTTTTTCTGCAATCTTTCAGCATCCACAAAAACATTTGCAACCCGAGCTCCGACTGTGTTGTCGTTGTTCATCCGAACATTGCCCCTTGGCTGCTTCGACATCAAAAATTCCAAAGCCGCTAATTTTGACCTCTCCACTACCCTGTGATTAATTGGAGAAACAAAGTTTATCAACGTTCTTTAAGGGAAACAGAGAGAGAGAGAGAGAGTCTCACGATATGCAATCGACTGGGCAAGCTTGAATCGCAGCTTCAATGGTATCCTCTGGATCAGCCCACTGAGACACCACCCTGGCTCTCCCATACACAGCTTCAATGGCGAACGTGTTACGAGCAGCGAGTGCGCATTTCAAGCACCCCACACACTTCACTTCGTCGACAAACACCGCCCTCTGCTCGTTCGCTGAACCGAACCAGGTCGAGTAGATCGGCTTCCCTGTGTAACCCTTTACCTCTGCCATTTTACCCTGTTCCTGCTTAATTCACGACATATACTCAGTGTGAGAGAGCATAGATTACAGAGAGAGAGAAGCCATGGACAGGCAGAGATCCTCATTCAGACCGTTTTTTCTTCTCAACTGTGACTTCAGCAAAACTTCTCTCTCTCTCTCTCTCTCTCTCTCAAATCTCAAACCATTCTCTCTCTCTCTCTCTCTCTCTCTCTCTCTTTCTCTCTCAAATCTCAAACCATGAAAGAAAAGAGGCCAGCTCCACCTTCAAATAATCACAGACACAAAACAAGAACAAATGCCTAGCTTCTAATATTTTCAGTTCTTCAAACAAAGGAAGTAATACAGAGAGCTTAACAAATTTAAACAACATAGTGGCTAAATTTCAGCCCAAATTTACTGCAAATTTCTATTCTCTTATTCAGGTTTTTGCACCTCGAAAAGGAGAGGGAGAGAGAGAGATTACCTTGTCATAAGCCAACCTAGAACAAGGATCAGAGAGAACAGAGTAAGCCTGGTTAAGAATTATGGCCATGTCATGGCCAGCAGGCCCTGCGATATCAGGATGGCATCTCTTTTGCAGTGATCGATATGCATTCTTTATCTGTGACTGATCAGAAGTGCTGTCGATTCCGAGTAGCTCATAAAGATCACAGTCCAGCTCTTGAGAGAGGTTACAACTCATACTCCTCAATGCATTTCTCTGTGATTTTCTGGGATTGAAGTTCCTGGTTTTTGAAGGTTTAATGGCAGGGTGATAGGGCCCATTTATCAGAAGGCCTGAACAAGGAGCCATCCTTCTTTAGAATTTAGAAAGAGTGATAGAGGTGACCCTCTTATCTATGGGAATAGATATTTCGTTGCGCTTTTGAAAGTGATAGAGAGAGAGAGACAGAGAGAGAGAGAGAGAGAGAGAGAGAGAGACTACTTT
>NW_006499435.1:874455-896005 GCF_000471905.2 Amborella trichopoda
AGAGAGAGAGAGAGAGAGAGAGAGAGAGAGAGAGAGAGAGAGAGAGAGAGGCAATCCTTTTTTTGCTGAGAACTGGGAAGAGAGAGAGCACCGGGAATATGTGCTCGCGCCTTTCAAATATCTCGAGTCTGGACTGGTGCTTGCACACTGGGCCGGTTGGATCGGTTTTGGTTTGGTGATTTATTCGGATATTTTAAAAAAATTTAATTAAATATTTTAAAAAATAATATAAAATTTTAAAAAACTAAAAGATTTGTTTGTAATGTATTTGGAAAGTATTGAAACACAAAGGCTCCCCATGAAGATGTGTAAATAGAATACTTGATTAGGTGTATAATAATTTTTATTTTTATACTTTTTCATCATTTTTTAAAATATTATAAAAATACTCTAAGACACAAATTGATTGTTTAAAATCTATTTTGTCATTAATATTCAATTTTATTCAGATGTACCTTGTTTAATAGTGCCTTATATATATATTTTATTTTTAATACCCTTTTTGACCGTCTAGGATTTTCCCGATTGGCCGATTGATCCGGCTGGTTTGGCCCGGTTGATTTTTGGAACACTGGTCTCAACACATGTAGTTGTCGAAGAGAAGATTAAAAGGTACCGAAGTCTTTGATACTCTTTATGGGTGCTTTCTCGATCTTCCCGCCAGCGTTTGCAGGCGCCAAGCGCTGTTAGAATCCTGTTACGCAAAGAGAGAGAGAGAGAGAGAGAGAGAGAGAGAGAGGCCATAGCCGTTGGTAGTGCCTTAATGTCAGTATCCATAGCCAGTAAGCTTATACCGCACAACCCATTTCTCTCTCTCTTAGGATCAACCAAAACCATTTCACAATTGAAGCAAATCCACGCCCAAATGCTCAAAACCACCATGTTCCAAGACTCTCTCTCATTGACCAAATTACTCTCTCTCTACCTCCTCTCTGAACCTCCTCTTCTAGGCCATGCTCGATCAGTTTTCGACCAAACAGAGAATCCCAACACATTCACCTGCAACTCCGTGATCCAATCCTACGCCAAAACCATTGGCCCTGAGGAAGCCATTGCCTTCTATGCTCAAATCTTACATAAAGGTACAAAGCCCAACTGGTATACTTTTGCTCTTCTCTCTAAAGCTTCTGCTAATCTTGGAGATTTACAGGTGTCCATGGAGATTCACTCTCAGGCCATTAAGCTTGGGCTTGATCAGGATGCCTTTGTAATGAATTCTATGTTGCATGCTTATGCCTCCTGTGGGGGTATGGAATTTGCCCATGAAATGTTCAATGAGATGGCTCATAGAGATGTGGTCTCATGGACGGCTGTGATTGCTGGATATGCGAGGAATGGACGGTCCAGAGAAGCCCTGGAGCTCTTCTTCTTGATGGGGGGCAAGGATTTCATGCCTGATGAAATCACCATGGTTACTGTGATCAATGCGTGTTCAAGATTAAAGGATTTGCAAATGGGTAGAGAGATAGAGAGAATGGTTCATGAAATGGGGGTTGGGTCAAATGTTTATATTATGAATTCTTTGATAGATATGTATGCCAAATGTGGGTGCATGGATATATCCTGTGAGTTATTCAATAAAATGGGAGAAAAGAATTTGGTTTCATGGAACTCAATGGTAGCAGGCTACGTGAATTTTGGGGACATGAAGTCGGCTCGAGAAATCTTCGATAAGATGCCTGAGAGAAATGTGGTTTCTTGGAGTGCAATGGTCAGTGGGTATTCTCAAAATGGGGAATTCAAAGAAGCCTTGACAATGTATAGTAGAATGAAGGCTTCGGCGGTCCCACCAAATAATGCATCGATAACTAGCGCTATCTCAGCTTGCTCAAATCTGGGGGTTCTTGAATTGGGCCAAAAGATTCACAAAGAAATCAAAGAAAGTAAGATCAAGAGAGATGTTCTGTTAAGCACTGCCCTAGTGGACATGTATGCAAAGTGTGGAGAGTTGGAAAAAGCACAGTTGTTATTTGATGGGATTCAAAAGAAAAGCTTGATTTCTTGGAATGTTATGATAATGGGGCTGGCTATCCATGGGAGAGTGAAGGATTGCCTTGAGACTTTTGCCAAGATGGAGAGAGATGGGTTTAAACCAGATAGTGTGACCTTTGTTGGGGTCTTATCTGGGTGTGCCCATGCTGGTTGGTTAGAAGGAGGGAGGGATTATTTCCATAGAATGAGTGAGATTTATGGGATTAGCCCTAAGCTTGAGCACTATGCTTGTATGGTGGACCTCTTAGGTAGAGCTGGGCTCATAGAGGAGGCCTATGAATTTGTAAAAACCTCAGTTGTGAAGCCTGATGTAGTGATTTGGGGTTCTCTTTTGAGTGCTTGTAAGGTTCATGGAAATGTAGGCATAGGTGAGCTTGTGGCTAGCCATCTTCTAGAGTTGGACCCTGGCCATGGTGGGGCACATGTGCTTTTATCAAATATATATGCAGCTTCTAGTAGGTGGGGTGAGGTGATGGAGGTGAGGAAGAGGATGAGAGAGAGAGGAATTGAAAGTAGGAGGGGTTGGAGTTTGATTGAGCTGGGTGCAACTGTTCATGAGTTTCTAGTTAGAGATGACATGCATCCCCAAATTGGAGAAATCCTTTTCACGCTAAGAGGCATGGAACCACATATGAAGTCAATAGATTAGATCACTGCTAAATTTGATAGACAACATAAATTTACCAGTGTTTCTAGACAGAGGGAATTGAAGTTTGAAGATTTTCCCACAGCTATCAATGTACAATACAGGTCAATTTATTGATATAAATATATTTAGCCTCTTCTTAATAACTGAATGTATCCTAACCTTTGGCCTCTCAATTTCTACGCGTGATTCCAAAATTTATGTAGATATCTCACATCATGGGCTCCTAAAGTGTATTAGCTAAAATATCATGTGGGTATCATACATTCACACAGCTAAACCCCTGCCTATAATTATTTTTAGGACCCCGAGATTTGGGAATCAACCTCATGTACCTAATAACCAACCAAAACAAGGGAAAAATAATCATACACTTTTGATGTGCCTAAAAAATAACACCCTAACATTGATCAAAGAGACAAAAAATTTTGACTGTTGGGTCAAGTATTCACAAACTTAAAACTCATTTTTAGTGAAAATACTCACTTGGTGACTCTAAAGTGGATCTCAAAAATCTCTTGAGCTAGTCTTTCATGGAAATACACTAATTTGCTCTCCAACACATTATTGTTCTTGTAGAGTATAAACTCTGAATTTTAATAATGCTGCAATGAGAATCTCACTACTTTTGCTCAGTTATATCAACATTTAGAACTGGAAACTGAGTGTTGGTCCGTGAATTGTAGCAGCGGCAAGGATGTTAATAAACCAAAGGGGCATGTTTCCTCAAAAGGGAGGAGGGGGAAAGTGAAGGTTGAGGGCAAAAAGGGTTAGAACACCTAGAGGAAGCAAGGCAAAGCCAATGCTTCGAGTCAACCCTGACTTGCTTCTACTGCAGGAGGGCCTAAAGTTCACTTGTAAATGTCATTTAATCATATACATTTACTAATAGTTGTGGTGAGTTGCTAGTTGTTCATTCACTCTCTAGTGGTTAGATCATGGATTTAAGAGCATCAAAACATATAAAAGGGATGCAGACTAGTTTCTTAAGCTTTGTTGACTTTTAGTGGAGGTGTAAACAACACTATCGAAAACATGGCAAAGGTGGAGACTTAAGGGTTGCAATTTCAATTTGGTCTTGTCATGCTTCTTCATGATGGGATCTACTCTCCTAGGATCAGAAAGGGCTACTTTCAATGCCCAAGTAAGATCATCATCATCATCATCAAAGTTTTTTTCTAATTAATTGGAGTCGGCTATAAGAATCTTGGTCCGTCATTCTGGTCTATTAACCCTCAGTGAGTCCATAAGTCTTTATATTTTTTCTTACTACTTCCAACCATATCATTTTAGGTATACCCTTTGCCCTTTTCAAGCCTTCCATTTGATCTAACTCGCACCTCCTAATAGATGTTGTACTAGGTCTGCGTCGCACATGGCTAGCCCACCTAAGTCTACTCTCTCTCATCTTACCACTTATTGGTGCCACACCAAAATTTTTCCGAATGTATTTATTTTAAATTTTACCCTTCTTATTTTGCCACTCATCAATCTTAACATCATAATCTCCGCAACGCTCATTTTATGTGTATATTGGTTTTTAACCGCCTAACATTCTGCACCATAGAGCAAAGCTGGTCTCACATCTATCCTATAGAACTTGTCATTCAGCTTCATTGGTATGCGGCGATCACATAAAATTTTGATTGCATGCCTCCACTTTGCCCGCCCAGATATCCTATAGAAATTGCCCAGCTAAATATTTATTTTATTTCTTAAGTGACATGGTTCTAGATATTTATTTTATTTCTTAAGTGACATGGTTCAAATTGAATTTTTAATGATTCCTTGTTTGATCGAATTCTTCTTTGATGGGTTATTTACTATGAAATTGGAGGATGCATGCTTTACTCGTCTCTCGTCATCTGCTTTGGCTTTTCCTTCTTTCCCTTTTGATGTGAACCAGGTTTCTGATTCATTATTGGTCATGCTGGATTGGGTTTTATTGTTAATCATAGGATGACTGGGTTAGTCAATTAAAGACCCTTGGTGATCTTTGATTAACGTAAATTTACCCACATGTGAAAGTTGTTTAAGACGATAAACTATATTTAAAAATGGTTAAATATATAGATATTTAAATTTTGTGTCTGGTCCAATCGTTTTGACCCGACTCCTTGCCACCCCTAAAATTATCAATTCACATTATGAATATGCATGCTTAATCACACAAAAATTTGTGCCAATTAACTAAGATACATAAGTTATAAATTGAGAACTACTAAAAAAGGATAATTAAGGTTGGCAGGGACTCGAATTTATTCAAGAGAAATGATTTAGGATGTGGTTTGCATGACGTTGCAAGCTTAAAAAAATTAAAGTAAAGTGTACTTCTAAACTTTGTCATAACTCATAAGATGCAATTTTGGAGTGAAATTTTTTTAGGATGGCACGAGAATCCATTTTCATATATGATTATAAAATTTTAAACTTAAAAAATGGTTCAAATCAAATAAATTTATAAATACATGAAAATCTTGAAAAGAGACGGTCCGGATAATGTGTTGCATGATACACCAAAAATAGTACTATATTTAAGATTTGGAATTTTTATTTTCTTCATATCCATATATTGTGATGTGAAAACTATCAATTAGATGTTTTTCCAACGTCAATATAGTTTTTTTTTTTGGATTTTTGAGGTGCACTTTAATGTTATATTTTAAAGTGTCATCGTTATATAAACTTTTTCCAATAATTTATATTATAAGTATTTTACTTGAGAGCAACATTATGGCGCAATACAGCACTCCAGTCCGGACATGGAAGGAGGACTCAAAACACCTCTTGATCACCTGCTAACCCATTTCTACCCTCAAAATGTTAAATTTGGAGCTCTATACAAATGTTGCAAATCTGATAGTTCTATGAAAACCTTGAAATTGATAGTTTGGAGAAAATGGTGCAAGATGGTTCATCCTTCGGGCTTTAAAACAATTTTTTTTTTCCAAATTCATGATTGTAGAGGTCGATAATGGATTTTGCAGTATTTCTTGTCCTCGATCTACTTGATGATAGGGTTTTGAGATGCTACTGTATGCACCTGCAGTCGTGCCAAATCTTTAAGATGGATTTTGTACTTAATTTTGTATTTTATATAATCTTTAACATGGAGAGACTTTATAGGGAAAATATCTCCCTACTTTTTATTTTTTGCTTCCATTTTTCAATAGACCCAAAAATTTAAGTTATTTCTTGCGGCATAAAGTCTCTATCTTTTCTATCATCGTACCCCCTAGACCCTTTTGATCATATATTATTGATCTAAACATTTTGTAAAATGACTCCATCTCTATCTCTTTCAAAACTCTGTATCTTTTCCCTTTCTCTCTCTCTAAAAACTCCGTCTCTCACCTCGTTCATCCTCTCTTTCGCTATCTTATTTGGGCAAGAGGAGAAAGTAATCTTCTTCAATACAAATCTATCTCTATGTTATTTGGGCAAGATGAGCAAATAATCTTCTTCAACACAAAACTAACAAGCATCCAACTTTCCTTCCAAATCAATCCGTTCTCTCTCTCTCCTGACCGACTAGTTTTTTTTTTCTCTTTCTCTGCAATATCGTAAGCCCATTTGAGGTGGATGGTGCGGAAATTTTTAGGAGGGAACAAATCCATAAACCCATTTGAGGTAGATGGCAATGATATTTTTAAAAGGAGATAACAACTTACGGACTCTAATATATGGTCTCTTGTTTGTACAGTCGATGGCCATAGGGAAAGTGGCCATAAAGAAGGTGTCAGAATTACAAAAAAAAATCACTCGAAAGTGGCCATAAAGAAGGTGCCATAATTACAAAAAAAATTCACTCGAATTCATATTCGAGAGGGGAGAGATACAAAGTTTTGAGAGATAGAGATGGAGTCTTTTGACAAAATGTTTAGGTCAATAATATATGGTCAAAGGGGTTTAGGGAGTAGGAAGATAAAAAAGATACAGACTTTATGCCGCAAAAAATAATTTCAATTTTTGTGTCTATTCATAAATGGAAGTAAAAAATAGGAGGTAGAGAGATATTTTCCCTACTTAATATGTAAACAAAAATTAAAAATTAAAAATGATAATTTTTTAGAATAATCTTTAAACATTAATTTTATTTTATTTATTTTTATTTTTGCGGGGACTATCATTATACATCTATCTTAAGAAGGACGTGCCATTGAGGGATGCAAATGAAGTTATGCATCCCGTTCCATCCAATAATGACGTTCCAACTCAATTTAGATTGTGAAAAATAAAAGCTACGCTTTTCAAAGTAGCTCAAAAAATGAAATTGTGATCCAATCGTTTCGAAGGAGTGCTCGTGTACCGTAAATAGCCTAGAAATGGTCAATCCTTTGTCTCTCTTATCAATGGATGGCCATGATGAGCGGCATTCACTCTTTGTTCTTAGGGGGTGGCAATGGACCCGACTTGGGACTCGAGGGTAGACCCGATCTAGGTCCAAGTATGGGTTCAAATATTGGAATCGGTATGTCCGGTTTGCTTCTAAATCTTGGACCTAAACAATTTTTGGGTCTGGGTCCGAGTTCAGGTCCAGTAATATTTTTTAGGTCCTAATATAAGAATATTTAAATATATAGATATTTTAATTATTGGGTCGGATCCTGATTTCATATCATTTTTTTTTTCCCAAACCTGACCCGTTGCCACCATTATTGGTTGATTTATAAAAGCAAGACTATGGGTCATTTTTTTTTTATTTGTTTTTTGAGAAAGTGTAATATTCATTAAGATAATGAAGGGTTGCAAGATAGAGAGAGAAAATAAAATAGAAAAAGAAAGAAATACAAACAGAGCATAACAGAAGAGGAGAGAGAGAGGCAATTAGAGCAAGGCTAAGAACCACTAACCTGTTTAGCCACGGAATAGCCAAGGAATCGGCCTCAGCATTAGCACCACGATGAATATGGATAAAAGAAATATCATGGTCCATCAATGCCAGAAGAATTTCATCAATGATCGCACTAAGTCTCCACGGAACGAGATTTGGCTTAATACACCATGAGATAACATTGGTCAAATCTCCTTCAATTATCACTTTCCGATGTAACTGGTCTAGGCAGGGCGGCACACCCATCCGAAGGGTACAAAGTTCAACTTCATTAATCTCACAAGGATGGAGGCAGCCAGAGTAAGACCAGATCAAGGCACCGGTATGGTCTCGAAGTAACGCTCTAAAACTAGATCGAGCACCCCTCACACTACCATCGAAATTTAGTTTGAGCCAACCTTTTGGTGGCTTCGTCCATACCCGACGAATCAAGGGACGACACTTCTTATAGAAAGAAGGTCTTTGAAGTGGATAAAAAAGAGAAGATTAGGCACCGCTGTCAAAAGGAAGAGAAACATTAGCCCACATAATAATAGTATGCTAAATAACATAGCGCAATGTTAGGAAGTCCCTAGACCGGCCCTCAAAAGTTCTCAAATTCCTCTTTCCAAAGGGTTCAAAGAGAAGCAGCAATCATGATTCTTCCAGATTCATCCCCAATGATGCAAAAGGAGGATTTCATACTTGTTGAAGCAAAATATGGATGTCCTGAGACCACTGACCGTGCCGTTTAGGCAGGCAGGCAAGCAAGCCAATCCCATAATTCTACCATATATTTGCAATTGAGGAAATGATAATCGTATCGCCATCTTTTGTGTAGAACATGCAAACATTAGTGATAATCATGCCCCTCATTTGAAATTGGTCTACAGTAAACAGTCTCCTATAGGCAAAGAGCCATAACCCGGAGAGGCACCTTACACTTCTATAGTTTGGCAAGATGCGTTTTTGTTATCAAAGTATCTATCCCTCCAAATCTCAACATAAAGTGATTTGGTGGAGAAGTTTCCTCTCGGTTCAAGGTTCCAGATCAGCCTATCCTAGTTCCAAGGGAAGAAACAAAAACTGTATAGAGCTTCCAACAATGTGGTGTACTGTAGAAAAACCTTTCTGATGGAGAGAGTGACATCCCACATGGGTTTATGGTCGACTAAGGTGATCAAGCCAGCAACCATAACTCATTTTTGGGTCGACTTCTATATAGTTTGAGAGGGAATTCCCCCCTCCATTTTGCATGTCAAAACCTAGTCGAACGTCCATCCCCAATGAGCATCCTAGTGTAGGCAAAAAATAGAGACCTAACACCTTGTCTACCACGTCAGACCATAGACCGATTCACCGGCACCTCCTAGCATAAGGACCATCAGGATCTTGATCATATTTACCTACATTCACCTTAGCCCAAAGGTGATCAGCATGCACTGGAAGTCTTCACCACCACTTGATAAGCAAGGATTCATTGACTACCCAGAGTTGATAAATGCCCAGCTCCCTAATACTTTCTGGTTGGCAAACAAAGTCCCATTTAATAAAGTAGCATGACTATGGGTCATCTTCACCATTCATCGACAGGGAAAGACGATGGACATCATTTATCAACTTTCCCATCTATCTAAACGTGAGTCTAGATACCAGTGTTATTAGGATCGAACCAGCTATTGAGCTAGTAAGGGACTTGACTAGTCCAAACTGGTTAGAAGGTCGATCGAATCGGTTTTACCAAAAAATATAAAAATATGAATAATATATAAAAAAATATACAATATATTAACAAAAGATACTGCCCAATTTTTTTTGGCCAATCGTACCGGTCCAAATTGGCTGGTCAGATGGACCGAATTTGATCAAACACTAATTTTGATTATTTTTTTACTAAATCAAATCTTAAATTTGGATCAAATCGAGCAAGACGTAGGTCGGTGATCTGACTGGTCAAATCACCTGTCTAGTCTAGTCTTGATAGCTATGCACTAGAGATGCCCTTATTGTTGATGGTGGCTCCTCTGCACGACATCATAAGCTTGGTGCAAAGAGTAAAAATTAGCAGGTGTTTGTTGTAAGGATGAAGTTTCTATAGGGCACAGGCTTTATAAAAACAAAGTAAAGCCTCACCTAAAATCTTCATCTAAAAAGCACTTAGGTATTAAAGCCTCATCTAAAATCTTCATCTAAAAAGCACTTAGGCATTAAAGCCTCACCTAAAATCTTCATCTAAAAAGTACTTAGGCCTTCATGATGGCTCTAAAATCAATTTTCAACATCAATAATTTAATTTTGAGACTAAAAAAATAGTACAAATTTTTATAGATTTGTGAGCTAAAAAAATTGTACAAATCTTGTGAATATGTGAACACTTATTTTTAGGTGAAATGGATGGTCTAGATGATTTGTTGCAATGTACACTACTTTTAGAAATTCAAATCCTAATCGTTTTTCACAACTATGATGTTCAAGTTGAGATGATCGATTTAAATGTTTTGTAATACTTGAATTGTAATTTTTTTAAAGTTTTGAAGTGAGGCTTTACTTATTTTGATAGAGCTGCAGCCCTTTCAAAACCATTTTCCTGATTGTAATCCACAAATTTACACATGGAGGGGATTACAATTGTGCCATGCCCTTTTTTGTGGTCCATAGTCTCTCCGTCGCCATCCATCAAGGGCATCAAGCGCCATCCATCAAGGGCATCAAGAGTGGACCTCATACGGTTTAAAGCAAAGATAGGTTTAGTCGAATATTAGTTACAATTGATGTTTTATTAGTTTTAGTCGATCAGGCTATCTAGCTAATTAACGATTTAATTAGAACAAAAATTTTAAGTATATTATATTTTTAAACTATTAAATTTATTTTTAATTTATAAATTAAAATAAAAAATTTAATTATATATTAAATAAATATTGACTAGACCGGACTATCGAATAGACGGGCTTAATAATTATTCCCTCCGCCAAACACTTGGGCAGTTTATCGCTTTATGATCTCCCTCAAGTACCGGTTTCTACCAATTTTCACACATGCTAGAAATTTGCAGGTATCAAATAAGCGACACGGCTGAGTAACCCTGGGCGTTAACCACGGTTAGCGAGTACCTCTAATGGGCAAACCCGAGGGTTGGGTGTCAGAGACCCAATGCACAAATACTCAGCAAACCACCCCCATGAAACTATCTCCTCTCTCTCTCTACACTTTCTCTCTCTAAACCCCACTCCTCTCTCTAAACTCCTGTCGCTTCGTTCCCCTTGAAATCGCCCATGGTAATGTACGCATCGTCTTCTCCTCTTTAATCCGACCGCCTTATGGGCGAGAACGGCCATTCCCTTCACAGTAAACCAGTTTTCCAGAGGCCTGCTGGTTTTTCCAGCGAATTTTCCGGGAGTGTAAACTGGTACAGTCCGATCATTTTCTCAGGGCGAAATTAGGGTTTTGTTTGTTATTGGTTATTCGGGACGGTGAGGCTGGATTGGGTTTTTTTTCGCCATGGCTCCAGGGCGTAAAAGGGGCACAGGCAAGGCGAGGGCCAAGAATGAATTGAGCTTGGGGGATCTCGTCTTGGCCAAGGTTAAAGGATTTCCTCCATGGCCAGCTAAGGTACTTATGTTTAATTTGTTTCCTTTTTTTGTGAATTATGCATTAATGGACATCTGGTTTCTTATTTTGTTCATGCCCTCTCTCTGTCTCTGTATTTATCTCTTTGTGTTTCTCTCTCTACTATAGAAATTTTGATGGATTACTTGACTGGTTTTTGGGTGGATAGGAGGTTAGGATTTTAGGTACAGGCATGTTGATCTTGACACTAACTTGAACTTATATCATCTAATACTCCATGTTTCTTTTCTTTACTTCCAAGGGATAACTTTCAGAAGGACTCTGTTCTCTCAATCAGGAAGGCGCTTTTTTGGTTTCCTGAAATTAATTTTCTATTATTTATCTTGAGAAAGTTTTTTTTAAGTATTGAGTATAGATTAGAGCAAAGCTTTATAGAAGGCATCCCACAAGTTGCGTCCTCATATTACAAGGCAGTGGAGGGAAAGAAAAGAAAGAGGGAAAATAAGAAAAATTTTAAGACGAGAAATACAAGAGGGGCCAAAAGCCAAGGGAAAGGATCCATTGATTATATATTTAATGATTATTAGCTCTTCACGTACATTGGTTTAAGGAATTTATTTCAGATTGAGTGTTTCGTCTTTACTATGGGCAATGTCTTTTTTTCTGTTCACCATTGGAACACCTTTAAAATATTGTCTGCAATGGTAGTTGCCTTCTATCTTATCAGTGGCGAGAAATTGGATCTCCTTTCTTCATAGTCATAATTAATCTAAAAACTATTTCATAGTTGGGCATTCAAGTTCTTTGTAGACTGGTTCTCACTTGGGAAAGCGGTCTCATACATGCAGATAAGTCGGCCAGAAGACTGGGAGCGATCACCTGATCCAAGGAAATACTTTGTTGAGTTTTTCGGAACCGCAGAAATGTGAGTGTTTGATGAAATGTATCTTATTTTCAGTTGAAGGAGAAGTGTTTCACTTTTACTAATTTCTTATGTAGAATTGGCTTGTTTCTTACTTTTCTTTTCCAACTATGAAAGTTTTACAATAATATTTGTGCGTTCAATTTAGTATCTGAACGATATGGTGTGCAATTGATGAAATCCTTTTTTATTTTTTAACATTTGAATATTTGCTTCTATGATTGGAATTTAGTTTTCTGGGGAGCTTGGGCATAATGTTGTGCCTCGTCAATTAAGTTTTATCAATGAAAACTGGTAGAGGGCTTAATGTAGATGACTGATTTCACCAAAGTAAGCATCACTTGAGTGAGAGTAGGGACTGGATTCCTAGCCAATGTGCCGACCATGTTTATGGCCTTCCACTTGAGAGTCAAGACAGTCTTCTACTTCATTGATTTCTCTATGCCTAGATTAGCTTACTGGTTCATACCATAGTTGTTGGGAGTGAGAGCGACTGATGGGACGTGGGGTCATCTCCTATCTAAAGTTTCCTGCCTCTGTAGTGCATGAGATTGCTTGTCTGGGGGCATGTGCGGTGTGTGTGTGTGTGTGTGCATGTGCATGTGCATGTGCATGTGCATGTGTTTTTTTTTTTTAAATTGAAATTAAAAACCAAAGGATTCATTTTTTTATAATAAATATCGTATGCACATTTGCCACAGAAATATCATTGAAAGCATAGTTAACAAGTTGGGGAATAATGTTATATTAGCAAACCAAAACATCATTAATAAATCGGTTTTGCTCCATAAATTCAGAGGCAAAAAATCAGGTAAAAAAATGGATCGCCGAAAATTAGGTAAGTCAGAGAATAGTAAACATTTGGATTTGGCTTAAAAAAACAGATTGAAAAAATCAGATATGTAAAAATAATACAATATAAGATTGTGAGTTGCGGTTCTTATATGGATTCATTAAGTCCATAAAAAATGATTTTTATGTCCTTACCTAGTGTCATTGGAGTCATACGTGACAATTTTTTGTCTAAAACTTCAGTAAATATAACAACGTTTACTCTGTTGTCACAACTCAAAACGAACGATAGATTTAATGGAAGCATACAATAAAACAACAATAACTATACTAATCACAAGAATTATTGTAGCAAATAAGAACGTAACCCAAGAAATGGGATTATTGTTTGAAGAAAAAAACAAAAATGACCCTTAGTATAGGATTGCAGTTAATTAAAACACAAAAACCCAAAAAATGTAAAATAATGGTCCGTCCAAATTGCTATGATGTATACACTAATGAAATAAAAAAAATTTGACAAGGTGAAATTATCAAACTTCTGTATGCAAAAAGAAAACAATGAAAAAAATGCTTAAGTAAATCTAAATATTCTAAGCTTACCCTGAATTGCTAGCTAACCTAAATCTTTAGTTGTCATTGAATCTCTCTTTCTTTCTCTTTATAATGACACTATGTGTTTAGAGGGGAAAAAAAGAGGATTTTTCACTGTGTTACTCTTTCGCTTATTCTAACTATTTTTTTGAGATATATGGTTGTTTTAATGGATTATTTTTGGAGAATATATTGCACGTTTTTTAAGGGAACATATTGGTGAAAACTTTTGATGGATTTTTTTAAAAAAATCAAGATTCTTCATTAGCTCCCACTTTTAATGTGCTTATCTCTAAACCAAATTTCAAAGATATTAAATCAAGGGAAAGTATACAAAGAGACCATTTACTTTTAGTACAAGGTCACAATCACTATTGTTTGTGGGATTTTAAATAAGGTGTTCTAAGTGTGTCATTGACTATACTCAGTGTTCAAAAAAATTTCTTGCACTCCATGACAAACCCCAAGCTGTCCAATTTGCCGTCTAATGGCTATGAGTGATCGTGACCTCCTTATAACAATGGTAAATGGTCTCATAGTATACTATCCCTTAAATCAATGTGACAATGGTACATGGTCTCACAGTATACTATCCCTTAAATCAATGTAGAGATAAAGTTATAGGGAAGAAGTCTTTTCGAAAACTTTTTTGGAAAAAGATACAGATTGATATTGGTTTTATTAAAAAAATGCGATCTTTTGAAGATTTTTGAAAAACTTAAAGTTCTTAATGGATTTCAAAAAATTGAAGACATTTTTAAAAAACCGTGTTTTAAACAGACTTGCTAAATATGATTGAAGGAGTTCAATAAAAGAAATTAATTGAGACTGTAGGGCAATTGACAAGAGAGGGAACTGCATTTCCTTTAACCGCCATAGTCTTTCGATGGTGTTTATGGGACACTGAGATTATCTCTGATTTCCTATCAGTTAGGGTCGGCTACGTAGGGTCGGCTACACGAATCCTGGTATGTCATTCTGTTTTATTAAAGGCCATACCCTTAGTGAGGTCCTAAGTCCCCATATATTTTTTCACTACTTCCAACCATGTCCTTTTGGGCCTATCCCTTATCTTTTTTGAGCCTTCCATTTGAACTAACTCGCAGCTCCTAACAGGTGCTGTACTGGGTTTGCGCTGCACATGACATGCAATGTTAATGCAATGTCCAAAGACTCCTTTCTTTTCCAACACCTACCAAATCAATTCTTAAGGTACTCTATCATAGGCGTTCTCTAGATCAATAAGATCACATGGAGGTCTTCCGCCTTCACCCTAAACTTCTCAATCACTTGCCTAAGTAGGAAAATAACCTCATTTGAACTATTTCATTTATAATATTATTATATAATTTTAAATTGTCTATAATATTCATTTATTATAGTTAGCATAAGGCCGAACTAGTTTTCTTCTGCACTCATTTCATGCCTTAGTTGTTGTTCAGTCACTCTCTTCTACAACTTCATAGTGTGACCCATAAGTTTGATCCCTCAATAGTTTGCACAATTTTGTATGTCTCAGTTGTTCTTGTAAATAGGTACAACAATACTATTATAATATAGTTAGCTACTATTGTAATCTTTAGAACTAGATTCAAGTAGCCGACCCCAATTAATTGGAAAAGGCTAAAATGATGATGATGATGATGATGTAACTGTGTTCTTATATATACATATAGCAGACACACACATGCACACAAACTATCATAATATAGTTAGTTACTATTGTCATCTTTATGTTTGATGATTTGTGTAATCATACGTCAATTATATAAAATAAATCATCTAATTATATATCCAATGATGGTGGATCACAGTTAACGTCCCCATGTTAAATGGATCGTGATCCTATATAATCAGGAAAGAGCTCCTAAGTCGGATCGGAAGGAGGAACTATGTTCCAAGAGTGGGACTGTCCCTAGGGAAGGCGCTTCCCATAACTATATTTCATTTCTTGCTCAACTTGTATACTTTCTAAACAATTTGATTTCCTTTGGACATGCCCATGTTGTAACTTTAACATTATCCGATGTTTAGGTGTTGAGTAACTAGCCCACCTGGTGATGTTAGGGTAATGTCTTCCATTGGTTAATGTCTGTAGTGAGATTCTATAGAAAACCTAAGATCACTAGGTAGGGGCTTGGCCTGTTGCAACATCTGTACAATTTGCAAATGCAATCGGCCCCATGATTAACTTGAAACCTCACTTAACCCATCCCATAGTAACCCACAATCTCTTTCAGGATTTGGGGGTGTTGTGATGGTTATACCACTGAATTTAAGCTTCCACATCCCCTTGGAAGGTTTTGTCTTGTTTAATCTGACCATCCGCAGGGAGCCATACTTTTGGCTACTGTTTCCCATGTCTCCTCCACAATCTCTTGCGAGCTAAGGTTGATTCTGACTTTATCCTACGGTTTTCACCTTTCCTGCGCCCTAGGTATTGCATATCCTTGATTGTCAAATTAAACTTGATTGAAAATTGTATGAGATTGTATTAAAGTTCAAATGATCGCTATATGGGTTTCACATTGGTGGCTAGGGTTGATTGGCTCTTGCATTGGTGACCTTGAGAAGAACCGAGCTACACTCTTGAGATCGGTCAGTTGGGCCTTAGCTACAGCTAATGTGGTATGCCCCAAACCCCCACTAGTTCCTTGGGTGCCAGCCTAACCAAACAAAAAATTGTGTAAGCATGCACCAATCCAGAAGGATGAAGACTCTAAAGAACTGCCATCAAACCATCTTTTAGAAAGCTGTTTCTAAGGGACCTGCACATGGTAGCTTGGGGCAACAACTACCAGGTGAGACTAGGAGTATTGACCATGGGTCTCAACTCGAAGACAAAGTGTAAATTCCTGATCTCATGAACTCCAAACAAAGGACCACAAAATGACTCTATCCATGTCATTCAGTTGTGAACAGAGTCCAGCCTATATAAAATCCCATTATTATTTTTCTTTAAGATGCCTTAAAAAATCATGATGGGGTGCAACTTCCATTAAATATGACTCCTCTAGGAAAAAGGGCTGAATGCACCAACATATGAGAAGATTGGTCAGCGTAACCCAATAATATTGAAAACATCAATAATTACCACTTTTGTTTTTCAAAAAAATTATACTTTTTACTAGAGAGAATTTTCGTAGAATTTATCAGTTAACCTTTTCCTCAAAAAAGAATTTCTTAGAATTTATCTATGAACTCACACTAGTATTCCTTAACTATTGATCCACCATTAAAATTTTGAGTTGATGGCGTCTTTTTCTTTTATTGAAATTGATTATTGACTTTTAAGTAAACCATTTGCATCAAAGTTGCATGGAGCTTACAACTCATGGGGCATAACCTTAATGTTGATGGAAGGATTAGGGTTTAAAATTGGGGGAGATGCTCCCTTCCCTCTTTCCGCCTTCCAACCTCACCTCCCACCCACACCCCAACAACCGCCCCTCCCCCCCCCCCCTTTCTCCCGGGGGGCTCTTAAACTAAAAAAATAGTAAAAAAAAAAGAGGGGGGGGGGGGAACCCCACGGCCCTGGTTGAATGACCCAGTCTCATCATTGGTTTGATCACATGGGGAAAGTGAGAGACACCCTGGTTCTTTATAATTTTATGATGATGAAGATATCGTTAAAATAAAAGAGAGTACAAAGAGAAGCATGGATAAATGAAAATAGTACCAGAATCGTAGGGTTAATGGGAGAGCATGTCTGGAGCAAGAGGAACTATAGCTGGATGACCAGATCTCCAAGTTCCAACCCCTCGCGTCAAAAGAGTCAGCTTGTTTATTTTCTTCATGAGAAAGGTACCTATTGCTTTTTCTGTAATATTAGATATTAGCCAGGTTTAGAGTTTTTCTGTGGCATTAAGAGCCCCGGGACAAGTGGAAGAACATGTTGAGGAATGTCAAGAGGGGCCTTATTTCTGCCTCTGGAGACTTATGAATATCCATTCCTGTCAAAGTCTTTAGAGTCTTGCCAAGGCTATTTTTATATAATTCCCCCACCCTGATTACCGTAGTTCCCCCTCCCCCCCCCACCGCACTGGGATTTTATGGTTCTTAGTGCACTATTGTAAATTTATTTTATCTGCATGATCATCAATAATGGTTTTCTCATTTCTTATTTCTGTAGATCAACATTCTAATTTGTTTTGGGTTATCTCTTTTGCAGTGCCTTTGTTGCCCCGGCAGATATTCAAGCATTTACTCATGAATCAAAAAACAAATTGGCAGCCCGTTGTCAAGGTAAGACTGTTAATGATTTTGCCCGTGCTGTGAAAGAAATATGTGAAGCCTTTGAAGAATTACAGAGGCAAAAGTCAGGTGACTCAAGGGGAGATATTGACGGGGTAACTGTGCAAAGTGCTGCTTCCCCCTTGGAACATAGAGGAGATTCTGGGCACCGCGATGATGATGAGGGAGCCTTAACAGCAGATAACGAACTGGAATCTGAGTCAAGAGAGCAGGTGGTTACTGGTCAGGAGGCTAGCAACACCGATTGTGTGGATAGTGAAATGTACAGGTTAGCAAGATGTTCAAGAAACCAAAGTGAGATAGTATCAGCTGATAAAGGTAAAAGGGATTTGCAGAATGTAAAGGAACGCGTATCTCCATCTTCATCGTACAAAGATGGAGCGGATGCATCCCCTGCTTCTGGTCAGAACTTCCCTTCTCATCTCACTGGAAGTGAACATGAGCGTTCACAACCTTTGGCTGTGACACTTGCTACCAAGCAGTCTGATAGAAAGCAAAATACAGGAATGAATATCCATGATGCGGAGGTGGCGATCACAGAAACCACAGAGCATGCAAAAAGTGTTTTTGGGGTGAACCGGAAGGCACGTCCAGATCTAACATCAGTGAAACATGCCCATTCTCATAGTTGTCTTGAAGCCATGGAACCCAAACAACATCCAGAAGATGAAAGAAGTGTGCAAAGAAAAAAGTTCAAGGTGAGCGCATCAGAGGTCAGACCATGACGGAACCATATCCTTCAAAGCCTGATATTGGTACTGGTTTGGTGAAGAAAGCCAAAGCTTTACCGAGTGACTCTGCTAAAACTGGTGTGAGGAAATCACCCAATATTCGTACTGAAGGAAAAGGGAAACGTTCTTCTGGAGTTACAGATATTAAAGTTATGGAATCTGATCATTCTGATGAGCAAATCGATGACCCATCATCATCTGTAGATCACAGGAAAAAGGTCACCCAACCTAGAAGCAGGAAACGTGGGATTAAATCTGATGAGCATTTACCTCCTCCAAAAAGACCAAGAAGTTTAGAAATGGATAGAGATGCAAAATGTAAGAAACCTTTATCCTCTGGAGAAGCAGAAACCCATTTGGCATTAAAGCTAGAGAGCCTCGATACTGGGGCACGCTTACTTGGAGAGGAAGCTGTTCTTCCACCAACAAAGCGACACCAAAGAGCAATGGAAGCAATGTCAGTTTGCACTGCTCAAACAGCTAAAGATTCAACCAAGGGAAGTCTGAATGTAATGAAAAACAGCTCTTTATCGAGCCCTTTGAATGAGAAATCTTCAAGACTCCGTATTGAAACTAAACGGGGTGCACTCCTTTTGGGGGGTGATAATCGTGAGGAATGCAGGACCCCTGTCCACAAGGAATCTGCCAAAAGAATAAGTAAAATAGTGAAGGACAGTGCCGATACTCACCGGAAAGATCACAACCACTCTCTAGAGAATGTTGATGTTAAGGCTGAAACTCTGGATACAGCCGTGCATGTTGATAAAGTCTCACAAGATAAGCCATCACCCGTTGAATATTCTGACAAACTTTTCTCATCCAATAAAAAACTTAAGGATGAGGAACAACCAAAACTTCCACCATCACATGCTTCGCCCAATAAGCCCGGACTGCAGAAATTATCTTCTAAGCATTGTGCTCCAGCAGTCCTTTCTCCTAGAGGTTCTCTTGGATCAACCAGCGCCACAGTTAAGCCTCTTGAGCATAAAAATGTGTGTTCACTTGGTAAACCATCAGCTAATGCTCCTGTAAAGAAACCTCAAGCTGGATCTGGTAAAGCTGGTCATGTTCCTAACAGTTTGAACCGCTCTTCTAGTGAAGCAACCTCACATAGGAATAAGCTGGACCCTTCATCAGATAGGCTAAAGGCTACTCCAACAACAATGCAGCAGATGAATGGAGTTAGTGACTCTAGGTCTGAAGCTGTCTCAGCGTTCTCTCACAAGGAACAGTAAGTAGGAGTTGTTACTTAATGGAAAAAGTTTATATAAGGTTGCAACCTTATTTGTAGAAATAAGGTAGCATTAATCTACACCATCCATTTTATTTGGATGCTGTAGATTGGACAGTATCTTAAAAGACATGCTATGTATTAACATTGTCTTAAAAGATGTGTCAAGTCTACACTGTCCAAATAAAATGGACGGCATAGAGTATCGTAACCTTATTTCTACAAATAAGGTCGCAGTCTTATACAAACAGCACCCTTACTTTATACCACATTACTTTCTTCGGTATCAGAATGTACTTAGCTTTCTTACATGCATATTTTACGGGCTTTGTTACAGAACTAACACTGTTAAAGAAGAAAGTATTACTACCATGTCATTGGACTCGAAAGGCACAAATTCTTTCACGTCAATGAGGCATCTAATTGCAGCTGCTCAGGCAAAGAGGCGACAGGCACGACCTGTGTCTCTTCAAGATGTTGATACCTCCATTCCCACCTTTGTAGCCACATCACCTTCGGCGAAAGGAATGAGTCCGAATTCTGTTCATGGGGTTCATCCTTTGCCATCTGAAACGATAATGAGGCCAGATTCAAATGGCTTTTATTCTCACAAGTCATCCGAAACTCCTGTGGCTAGTGCCACGCAGCTTGCTTCTCAGAGTCAAATAGATGTGGATGAATATGAGGATGGCAGGGTCAGTTTGGAATATCAGAATGCTGGGGGTTCATTGAGTGGTGGTACAGAAGCAGCGGTGTCTCGTGATGCTTTTGAAGGCATGCTGGAGACATTATCAAGGACAAAGGAGAGTATTGGTCGAGCAACGCGTCTTGCTATTGATTGCGCCAAATATGGAATGGCAGGAGAGGTGAGCAAATCAATTTTTCAACGTAGAAAATGTCACACATACATAATTATTAATCTTTGCTCTTAAGTAATTATTTAGGTTGGTTTACGAGGGACTAATTTCAAGGTTTGAACTTTATGAAGTTCCTCGTTTAAACAGGATTGTACACCATTAGACCCAAGGCTAGGGAACCATCTACCTTTATTTTGAGATGGAAGGTTAAAGTGTCTAAAAAGTTGTCTGTTCATATGTTTTCTTTTTCTTTGGGTAGTAATTTAATTAGCTATTGCTGCAATCTCTCTTTTGTGTAGTTAGGGGCATTTTTAATTAAGAAATAATATTATTTATTTGAAAGGATATATATTAAGTGAGGTTCAACCGTTTAACACAGATAAATTGATGGGAGAGAATGCCATGCAAATGATCCCTGAGTTTGGACTTTGGGCCATTGCAAGAATGATTTTCTAGACCTTTTTTTATGTTTTGTTTTTTCTTCCTTGATGTGATCGTCTTGATTTTCTTTGTCAATATTATCAGAGATTTCTAGGGCATTTGAATGGTCTTATTTATCCCCTTGCCCACTTGATGAAATGCCTACTATGTAGGGGATTGAGAATGACTCAACGTTGACCTGAATCTGCTTACGGCAGAATAAGATGGCCATATTCTCTGTGGTGTCCTATACTTGTGTTGAGCATACAAATGATTTATTTAACTTCTCTAAACTGATGAGTTGGGATAAGGCTCAGATGATGAGGCGATGATGAAGAAACTCATGAGTGAATAACTTGTTAACATGATTAGAACAAAATTGCTATAACAATTCGTCAAGATACCATGGGGTGTTTTGCCATTAATTGAGGTCCCCTTAGACTTTCCTATAACAAGTGGTTATGGGTTAAGCTGATTTTATATGTTTGGCTGCCACCAATCTCTCTCTCTCTCTCTCTCTCTCATCAGCTCACTAGAGAGTTATATTCTTTCTCTCTCCTATTTTATATATATAGCCAGCAAATGACACCCAAAGTTTGCAGTAAGGAAGTTAAAATGATTAAGTACACAGTATACTAATACAGTCCTGGCGAACAGGAGCCTATTAGATGTTCTCCAATTGAGGATTTGTGTTGACATGCCCCAATTTTCACTGAACTATCCTTACA
>NW_006499435.1:896025-929213 GCF_000471905.2 Amborella trichopoda
GATTAGAACAAATTAGCTATAACAATTACGTCAAGATACCATGGGTGTTTTGCCACTTAATTGTAGGTCCCGTTACGTACTTTCCTATAACAAGTGGTTATGGTTAAGCTGATTTATTATGTTTGGTCTGCCACCAACTCTCTCTCTCTCTCTCTCTCTCTCTCTCTCGCATCAGCTCACTAGAGAGTTATATTCTTTCTCTCTCCTATGTTATATATATAGCCAGCAAATGACACCCAAAGTTTGCAGTAAGGAAGTTAAAATGATTAAGTACACAGTATACTAATACAGTCCTGGCGAACAGGAGCCTATTAGATGTTCTCCAATTGAGGATTTGTGTTGACATGCCCCAACTTTTCACTAGAACATTCCTTCAACAGTTTTTTCCTTTTTCTCTGTTAATTTGTTGGTCTTTTGCTAGGTTTTTAATATTAAATACCTCTTCTTATTCTGTTCTCTCTCTCTCTCTCTCTCTCTTTTGTCCTTTGGTGACATTTCAGACCTTTAAGCTGCCTACTTTTTTTTTAATTTTTTTACAATGTTTGTTGTGCAATTTCTGCACGAGTTAGTTGGGTCTTTTGATACCTCTGCTAATATTGACATGCTTTCTTGGAGGGATCTTGGTGGCAATTTCTGCACGAGTTAGTTGGGTCTTTTGATACCTCTGCTAATATTGACATGCTTTCTTGGAGGGATCTTGGTGGTTTGGACCATTTGAACCACTCTTTTCTTGAAAGCAAATTACAAATGAAGCAACTGAAATGGAACCATAGTCCCTTAGTCATTGTTTTATATGTTGAAGTAGATTCTTCATTACTTATTTCTGGATGAAGTAATGCTCTTTGATGTATGCAGGTTGTGGAACTTCTTATTCAAAAATTGGAGAATGAAACAAGTTTCCATCGAAGAGTTGACTTATTGTTTCTTGTTGATTCCATTACTCAATGTTCCCACAGCCAGAGAGGTAAACACCTTGTGCATGATATTTTCCACAGTATTTTTCATTTTAGTCAGTTGCAGTCATAGACGTGAAGTGCCTAATATTTAAGGAAAGATTTTCTCATTTCATCTAGATTTAATTTGTTTGTTAAAAGACCTTCATTTCAATTTATTTATTTTGAGTAGAGATGTTGGATCTGTTTTTAGTCAGAAGACAAAAATTCTTTTTGGTCTCTACTCTTTTAATTAATGAATGTTAGTCATCCAAAGAAGAAAAGCTCCTGCTCACCGAGAGACAGCAGGCAAAAACTTCAGAAAACTCGATTTGCATACTGTACAACAACTCCCTCAGGAAAAATACCTGCTTGGGATTTTTTTTTTCATTGGAAATTTTGCAATCCACCTAAGTAATCATTAGATGATCATTTTCAAAGGAAAATTGGTTCCTATGCAATCTTGGGATGTCATTATTTTTAGACATTTGGAGAGTGAGTTAAATTTTTTTTTGTCCTCCTTTGAGGTTGGTTACTAGGTTCTAGAGATTACATCCCAAATGTGGGATCTAAAAAAGATTCCTAACTTGACTCTTTCCTGATGGGTTAGATGGACAGTGTATACTCCCATCGCAGTAGAAAGTCTTTTGGCAAAATAAAACTGTTGCGTGCCATATCTGTCATGATTAAATGCAGGTTGCCCACATGAGTGGATGAACATCTACACTTTATCATGTTCACGAGGCTCACATATGTTTGCATATTTTTTTTGCTGGGTTTGAATTTCTGCAGGTATTGCTGGTGCCTCATACATTCCTGCTGTTCAAGCTGCTCTTCCACGTCTTTTAGGTGCTGCTGCTCCCACTGGATCTGTTGCTCGTGAAAATCGGCGTCAGTGTCTGAAGGTAATCCTACTCCAGACTTGATTTTCATTTTTTGATTGTTCACCTTGTGTCAATAAAAATGGGATTCACATCTAAGCATTGTTCGCAAAATCGCCCGATCTAACCGCTAACAGCCCGGTTAGATCGGAACTGGCCAATGGCTAGTTCCAGTTTTGGGCAGTTAGGGTGATCAACCAGTATTTAAAAAAAAAATGCAAAAAAATGTATGTAAATTATCAAAAACAAGGAATTTGATTTGTAATGCATTTTTAAATATTCTTTACATTATGGTAAAGATTAAAAATTGTTTTGGTCATTAATACTCACTTTTATATTTTCCTTCTTTTTTAGAAAATTTTCAAAATAGCCATTGGAAAATATAAAATGGGTTAAAATTCATTATTTTCATTAATTATCAACTTTATTTGAATGTGTTTTGTTTTAATGATTCTTTATGTGTTTTTCATATTTTAGTAGATTTTTTTTGTATTTTTTGATTTTTTTTCAACACTTTTTTGACTGCCTGGGACTTGCCCAATTAGAGCGCTATTGAATCGGCCGGTTTACCGGTTAGGCCGGTTAAATTGCTTCCACGCCCATTTCCAGTTAACCGCTCCGGTTCGATTTTGAGAACAGTGCATCTAAGTAACTTACTCTAGATGTAAAAACATTTTTATGCACGTGTTGTAATTTAATATCTGTTTTTTATTAGGTTTTGGGTTTGTGGCTCGAGAGGAAAATCCTTCCTGAATCGCTTCTTCGTCGGTGCATGGAGGAGATAGGAAGTTCAAATGAGGAAATGCCTACTGGCTTCTCTTTAAGACGCCCATCCCGTGCTGAACGCGCAGTAGATGACCCAATCCGTGAAATGGAAGGCATGCTGGTTGATGAGTATGGGAGGTGAGCCGTCTTTCCTTTACCCCTTTCCTTTTTTATATTCTGTTACTCCATCCTTATCTATAGGGGGATTGTTACTGTTCTACTTTTCCTCAAGACCTGCAGTAGGTATATGCATTGGCATTGACTGCATTCCTTTCTTTGATAGCTGTGTCTAACTTGTGAATGAGTGCTCAAGGTGTGGATTAGATAAGACTGGCGATGCTTTTCTCTTTGTTTGCTGATCCCTTTTACTGCAAGGCAAAACGGCAAAACGTCCACCAAGTTTCTCACCTGTAAACCTGTTTTTTCTCATTAGTGTCGGGCCAAATTTTTGGAATTCATAGCTGGCTTTTCTTTCCTTGAATATTTTAATGCCTAGTGTAAATTCTTATCCTTCCTGAAAATATATTCTCTTTTCGTAAGGGAAAAAAAATCATGAAGTGCTTCTATCCTGTGATATTGAAATGCACATATGTAGATCATGTTTGCCAAATGAATGTTGGAAGCACAAAGGACTCGAAACCACAATGGTCGAGTTCTTTTACCTTCTAGTTTTAGCTTTAGAGCAAGTGTTTGAATGTTGGATATTAATAATGAGGAAGAATTTCTTGAGGATCCTGTATTATATCCTCACCCTGTAGTATTCATAGGGGGAGAAATCTTGCCTTTCAGGATCTTGAAATTTTGGTGTTATTGTAGGATAGTAGAATGCTGATTTTTGTTTCCCTCTATTTTCGTTGTGTATTTATTTGTTTTTCTCTCCAGCTTAATGCTTATTCCTACTGTGATTTGCTGCTATCTAGTCATTGCTGCGTGCATTTTGATATATTTTATATCATAGCATACTCTTTTTACTAATCAGTGCATGTCTTCTCCAGCAATGCGACATTTCAACTGCCTGGATTTTTTCCTACTCAATTATTTGAAGATGACGATAATATTACAATCAATATACCCAAAGAGGATGACAATGAATCTCCATCAGGGGCTGCCTGTCTTTCAGAGGAACCACAGAGATTTTCTGATGTTTCGAATGATCGGCATAGACGTGTTCTGGAAGATGTTGATGGAGAGCTTGAAATGGAGGATGTGTCGGCCTCTTCCGGAGATGAGCCAGCTATTGTTGGAAATGAATTTTTTGAGGTGGGAAATCAACAACCAGATTCTGAGAGGTTTGTGGAGCATGAAGAAGGCGATTTATACCCTCCTTTGCCCATGGGTTCACCTCCATTGCCTGCAGATTCGCCTCCTCCTCCACCCCCCCTCCCTCCTTCCCCACCACCGCCGCCTCCATCTTCACCACCACCTCCACCACCATCACCACCACCACCTCCTCCCCCTCCACCTCCCCCACCCCCTCCACCCCAATTACCACATCCTTGCTCACCCCAATTTCCTTACCCTCCTCTTCCTCCTCCTCCTCCTCCTCCTCCACCCCAAGATTGTTGTAAGAATGCAAATGTAAGTTTCTCATAATCTCATAATTATGCGTGTTTAGCTTCAACATTTCTAGGGGGTAAAATTAACTATACTATGTTTCACGCACCTGCATTTGGCAGGCAGGTGAGTTAGAACCTAAAAATTTAGGCAGCTGTCTGGAAGAAATATTTTGCACAAAAAAGCTGCCTTCACCTTATGGTTTTTGCTATTACAACAAATTTGCCCATGGTTTGTTGTAATCATCTCATGGTTTGCTTAAGGTAAAATCATCTCAAAATATTTTGATGGTGCAAAGCAGTAATCTCTCAATTTAGATATTCAGGTTACCAGCATTCGCATGGACGTTTTCCAACAACTGTCTCTCTTTTTTTTCCCCTTAATAAATTACTCATGTTCTGATTCTGGTGTCAATATCATATTTTCCCTTCCTTTATTCAGGATATGGAGGTAAATCGGATGACTGGTGCTGTCTCCCTTCAAAACCATGCGAGTGCTTCCATGAGAAATGAGATGATTACACAAAACTCTTCTCACTTTGTGACACATGGAATAAACCACAGCCAAGATGGATCTGCTTTGGGTTCCTCGAAGCCATTTGAATATGGACAGAGTGGCATGCATTTATCTCATCAATCCCCTCTTGTCAACCAACATGGTCAAACAGCTAATAATCCTTTTCCTCAGAGGTCTTATAGTTCCCTTCCCCAATCACCAAATCCTTCCAATCAGTTCTCTTACGCCAGGACCATTGTTCACCAACATATGACTCAGTCATACCATCATTATGGTTTGTCCTCCCTACAAAGTAGTGGAAGATCCTTATTTAATGAGGAACAGCGGAGGTCACGTCCTGGAGATTCTCCTGATAGGCAACAAGGTATTTGGTTGCCTGGTGGGAGAACAACTACACCAGGCTCAGGGCAACTGCATGTCCAAGAAGGTATTTGTTGCCTTGATTATATATTGACTAAGTGTGCATTTTATCAGAATAAAGAAAGAATGGGCAGTCTCTTAGGAGACATCCAATACTTTCAGTACACAGAAAAGATAAAAAAATTCCAAAAAGAAAAGTAAAGAAAGAATGGGCATGCATTCTAATGATCAATTATCTGGATATATTGGTCTTGATGACTATAGAGATGCTATTGTTCATTGTATAAATTCTTATGAACCTTGCAAAGAAGCTCTTGCTTTGGGGCTTATCCCAGACTTTGTTAAGTTCTTATTTATTGCTGTATCTGATGAAAATTTGGTATTGCCAGGCTATTTTAGGTCGCAAGCAGAAAGATCTTGCTCTAGCTCTATGGGTTACCATCTTTCTGTACAGAATTCATTAGTATCTGGCGGTTCAATGCAAGGTGGCCATCATCTGAAAGAAAACTGCATTGGTACGATGAAATGATCCTGGGCATTTGTTTGGAAGTTCACAGGACAAAGAAATTTTACATGATGAACATCAATAGGGCACTAGATTAACAATCAATCACATTATTCTGTGTGTTTAATTTGGTTTCTTTCATCTTTGTTCTGTAGCTCCTCCAAGTCACGGGGCTGTCCAGTTTTTACCTAGTCGACCAGATGTTTCAAGGCTTAATTGTTGGAGACCCACTTGAGAAATTAGTTAGAATCCTTCATAATTTTTTGGTGAGTTAATGATGTTGCAACTGAGAGTCTGTTGTTTTTTCATTTCATATTAAAATAAGGGGAAGTAGTACCATAAGTCAGCGGCCTATGGGAAACCATAATCAATTGAGGTCAATCCCCATCCGATGCAATGGAGGGTGGGACCCCTAGAACAAGACACGACCCCACTCTCCATCAGCATCCATTTCATGGAGTGTGATGACCCAATTGACTGTGAGTCTATGATAGCCTGTCGAACTATAATGTACTTCCCTTTAAATGAATGGATAATGTTCCCTTAAATAAATGGAGAAAGTCCTGACTGACTGGCTGGCTTTTTGTTCCCCAGTTGACAGTTTACCTGATTTTAGATCTAATTGACTTGCTATTCTTTTTTAATGCAGCTCCATCCATGCGGAATGACACCTTGAATCTTGGAAATGGTCTTGTGATATACATATTGACTCCATTTGCAAGTCAAAGGCAACTTATGTCTTGGAGATGCCCCTTTCCTATAACCTTGTGTTGCTTAAGAAGGGAAAATATTGCAATTGAGCCGAGGCTCTTCGCGGAAGCTGTGTATAGTGTATTTTTTTCCTGAGATCTGCATTCTGCAGATTTGGCACATCTTTCTTCATGTAAGCTAAAGTACTTTTTGGCACATGAAGTGGAAACATGTTTGTATTTTTGGTGATAAAAGAAATAGTTTTGTAACACTTTCTTTATATTTACTGAATATGCTCTTCGGAAAAGATCTGTTCTGTGTTCTTCTTTAAGCTTCCTTAGTTTGTATTTTCTTTAATGGCTGAAAAGGGTTGTAAGTTACTTGGTCATATTTAACATAGACAATCCTCCAATTTTTATAAGAGAAGAAAGTTAACTTGTAGAAGCAAAGTGGATGAGCAGAGCCAAAAGACCTTTATTACATCATATTGTTTCTTTGGGTTCGATGAATGTTTTTGGGAGTCATGTCAGTTAATTGGGTTGCTGGATACACAAAACAGCTAACCCATTACCCAGTGGGTTACAATCGTTGGAAGGGTCATTAAGAGATGCTATGTTCCTGACGACTAGCTTTTAAATATGGGCACATCCTGTTGTCCCACTTCTGGTTGATATGTTCAACCCTTTCTTCATAGGGAACGTGCACTATGATCCAATGGAGGATGGAAAACCCATTGTCTACGTACTCATCACTGTTAACTGAAATGCTGCGCAACGATGAAAAGACTGGATCCACCATTTGGATTATTTGATGTTAATGGGGGTCCCTCTCTGTTGCAATTGACTATTTCATTGCACTGTGATGACCACTATTACCAATTGTTTACCGATGGGCTATAGTCTGATGTCCCTTTTGTTTGACCCTTTCATCCTATCACCTGCTGCACGAACAATTTGCTTGATTTGCAAGGAAATAGTGGTTGTGCTGTCTTACAGTTTTGAAACTGCAACAAGTTTTTGGAAGCTCATATGATATTATGCTTTGGCATTGAAATAGACAAGTTTTTGGAAGCTCGTATGATGTTATGCTTTTGCTGTTCTTGTGGAAAATTTCAATCCATACCTTGTTTTGCTTTCTAAAAATCATCTCAAGTCATGTATGCATATATAAATTATCTCAAATCATGTTTATGGTGTGACCGTATATAAAAGAAAAAGATCACGTGTATGGTGATTTCTCCCACACCCCCCCCCCCCTAAAAAAAAAAGTCATGTATGGTATGCGTATATATAGTTTGGTCATGCTGTCAGAATATATCCATGAGTATATAGGACTATAGCTTAGACACATAGCCATACAGATGTTAGTGCATCCGTGTGTGATTTTGTTTGTGTTCGGTATATTACAATAACTAGGTGGGATTTGTGATGTTCATTCTCTTGAGCTGTATTTATTTATTAGGATTGTAAGTCCAGTCAATATGACTGACTGCTGGTTACGGCTGAATGAGATTGAGTAATTGTAAGTTCACGTAGTATGGTTTCATTGCTTATAATAGAAATGTTTGTTAGCGAGTCTCTCAGTTCTTTTTAATGAGTTTGCGATTGTTCAAAATGAGCAAATCGAATCATGAATAAGGACAAGATCATCAGATTGCAAGGAGCCATAAAAAGTGATGGCCAATATGGAACATATGATATGGATAGTGCTCTTACAACTGTAATGGAACATTATTATCCTGAAACTGTTTCCTCATTTTTGACACTTACGAACTAACTAAAGAGAACAGAGAGGCTCTCAAATAAAAACGATTAAAAGTTTCCATCGTCTATTAGCTTATCTGTTCACTTTAGCCGGTCTGTTCATAGTTGTGAAAAATGAGAAATTTGAATGATGAATAAGGATTTAGACTGCAGAGAAACGTATTAAGTGGTTGTGAAGATGGAACATATGATATGGATATTGCTCTTACAGCAACAGGGCACTGGTCTCTGGTTTCAATGGACGTGAAGGATGTTAAACTTCTCGGGTTGACCTTATGGAAGTCGTGGCCGCACAGTGGATTTCTGGGCAGATCCTTGAGCAAGGGTTTTATATATACATGAAGCATTGGACTTCGTTTGAATAGTTTATTCAGGACTTGCACCGTCTGGATCTGACCAGATCAGAACTAGGTATTCCATCTTTACTTAGTCTTCTAGAGGGGTCCGCTACTTTTGGTTGACATAACATAATTCATGTCTTTATTATAAGGGACTCATTTTAGCGTCTCTTGGATACTACTAACTAGCCTGTTAGGTTAAGTTGTTGATCATACAAATTTGTTGCTTACGTAGAAATGCGTTCCATAGTGTTACTTTTGTTTTTGGTTCTCTCACTTGCAATGATGTGCCTCTGTCTTGAGTTTAAATCTTGGTGGATTAGGAAATGCTGTGTTTGACATACACTTCTGAGACTTGTTGATAGCCTGGTGTTTCTCAGAATCACAAGGACCAAGGGGCTTACTACCGTGGAGGGCTCAAAAGATTAGTTAGGGATAAAAAAACTCTGGGTTAAATATGGACAGCAAGGTCATGGTTTTGGCTTGATTTGGGTTGAGGGTTTGACTATGATGGTTGAAGTTCAGATTCTATGATTAGATAAAGGCTTCTAATGTAAGCATGAAATGATGATTTGAAGCTCGAGGAAGGTAGGGAAGAAGTTAGGGTTATGAGAAATGGTTGGGGGGGTTTTCGATGATGTGTAGGGTTTGAATTAAGGGTTTCAATGGAGGGGAATATTGCTGGACGTCTACATGCCTATCAAGGTGATGGATGGGTTTGAAGGGAAGTAGGCGAGATCAGGGCCAAATTAGGTTTGGAGGGAGGGAACGTGAAGTGGATGTGGAAGGAGGTCGACTATTTATTGGGTTTTGAAAGGGTCAACTTGTTGAGGTAGAAACACTGTGAAGAATCTGGTTGAGGGAATCATGGATGAGAAATGCCACATGAGAGGAAAGAAGTAAGGACCCAAGCTTACATGGGGAGAACTTCCAATTCACAAGCCAAGGTTTAGGAGAATATCTCAATTGAAAGAAGAGAAGGGGCTCTTACCTTTTGTGAGCGACTCTTCCAAACCTTGCCTAGAGCTGTAGAGTTCATTCTCTATGAAAGAGTTGAGTAGTTTCTCATCTAAGGGCAGCGTGTCAGCACAATTCAAAACCCTAATTTTATTGCTCAACTTGAATTGATGTGGTTATAAGCCCGACGTGGGTGTTTATAAACACGTGAGACCCTCTTTATTTGGCTTAGCTTGGGATTCATGTTCTCTACTTTACTGAACTTCCTAATATTAGATAACTACTTCCTTTACAGCTCTAGGAACTAAATACTTACAAAACATTGAAAGAATCTTTCTAGACTCTTAAGCAAAATTGTAGAACTAACTTGCAAAATAAGGAAATAAACAGCTTAACAAAAATTGGGTGAGGATTGTATAAGGTGCCCACCTTATACCAAACAAGTAAGTTGTACCTAAGTTTTGTCATAAGCTGTTGTTCCGGTGTCAGAAATCTTAAGATGGCTTGAAAATCCATGTTCAGCCCTAATTATGAAATTTAAATTTCAAAAACTCTGCAGATGGAGTAGATTTATAAACTCTTGAAACTCTTGAAAATAGACAGTCCAGATAACTTATTACAAGATGCACTATCTTTAGGACTTGAAATTCTTTTCTTTTTCTTTTATATCCATAGATCTCAAGGTAGAGATGATCAATTGGAAGGTTTTCTGACTTTGGAGCACTCTTTCTACTGAATTTTTGAGGTGCACCTTACCTCTATTGTATTAAAGTTACAATCTTATATATATCTTTTCCACAAAAATTTAGTGAGACTCCGCTTTATAATCTTTGGGGCCCACAATATCCTAGAAGACTGGTCTTTCTAGTTAAATTGCCTAGGTTACCTACTCTAGGGTTTCTAGAACTTCATAATGGAAAGAAAGAAATCTCACACACTAACAAAAATAAATTCATCTCCGATTTTTCTAACTAGCTTTCAACCACGATTTGAAGCCCGAGACATCTAATTAATGAAATACCATAGGTTAAGGATTGTAGATCTGAAGAGATTTCCGATTTAAGCTTTAGATAGTCCCAAACGGACATCTGGTTGAAAAGTGATGTCCTTCAAAAGCTGATGATATCACCTATACCACTCGTGTTTTCTTTTTTGTTGGCTAGTGCTGGAGTATCTAACGTTTTTTGGTCTGGACTGTTAGTAATTTCAACTTCAATTATTGTCTAATCTAATGCATATATCCTGTACTGCTATGTAGTAGGCCAGCATACATAGCCATGGCCAAGTAATTGGCTCCATATTCCCTTGCACGACCTGGGAATTTCTGTGAGAGCTCTTGGAATTATTTTCATTGATTGTCACTTTTGTCTGAGAATTGTTAGGCCTTGATAGATCTCCTTTCACTAGACCCTTTGTGAATAATAGCTTGCCTTGTTATTCAACAAAATATAATGGAATGCAGGAATCATTTTCTTCAACCAAGCCATAATTTGAGTAGTGTTTTCGCATGCATATCTGTGGTAGGCGAGTGAATGTTTTTCCGTTCTCTTTCATACAATGCTGGTGTTACCTCGAAGGTTATGTTGGTCTTTTGTTCGATTGTATACTGTGTGCATATGTTTGTTGTGATTACATATATTTAAGTGCAAATGGCTGTGAAAACATGTTATTCGAGCATTGTATCTAAAATTTCTATTTGTTATTTTCTAGAATGTTTCAATTTCAACTTGCTATAATAACCCATGAGGCAAACATGTTTTCCATTTCTATGAAATTTCCCAAATGTTTATGCCTCTCAATATCCCTCCTACATCATGTGGGTGGGAAAAGAGAATTTGTGTTACTTACCCAAAAAAATTTCAAAGACTTACCCCAAAAAAAAAGAAGTGAATTTGTGTTTTGCATCACACACAGGTGTCTGAGATGCCTTCAACTGCTTAAACCATGTCATGCTCCTGTGAATTTTTCGATGATTTTGAGGAGCGAAAACTGGGCCATTGTGATTGCTGTCAAGTTAATGAATTGTTGAAAATTTCAAGTTTGGAGAAAAATGATCATAGTTTCTTTCATATTTTGATGTGTTTGAGCACTCTTTGTTCTCTCTTAATCATCACATTGCTTACTCTTAAGTGAATATGAATTGCTAAGCATGTGATCGGAATTTTGGCTCACTATTTTCTAATAAGATGGTTCATTACAAGGAACATAACTTTGAAAAAGTCTTACTGTTTTGAATGGTACAAAACCTGGAAGCTGGAATCTGGAACCAATGAATTGAATGGAATATTGAAGCCAGAAGCATAATTATTTAGATAGACCTTTTTCAAATGAATATGAAGCCATGGTGAAAGGACGCTCAAGTACCTGCATAGGTGCTTGACTTGTTATTGTTCTTTCATATGGTTTCATTCGCCTTTCTATAAATTTCTTGCCAAGAGTGTTACTGCAGGACAGTCTTCTTTCAAGACTGGTATTACCCTCTATTTAACTACAAAATTTTCTGGCATTTCTTCATTCTTTCGAGACTGGTATTACCCTCTATTTAACTACAAATTTTCTGGCATTTCTTCAGAAACAAAGATATTGAAATAGATACATTTCCTCATGTATATAGAAGAATTGTTTTACTTGGATGGTGTCTAATTATTCTGGAAAATAATTTATGTCATGCAGGCAGAATCAATGTAGAAACTGTGACAGGTTGGGCAATATCGGAGTTGCTTGCTGAAGACGATGTCATTTCCAATGTCAAGTTAGTATGTTGGACAATATGTCTCAAGAAAGAAATTTGGTAAGATTATAAATCTCTACTTGCTTTGATTTCTTCTGAAGCATACAATTTCTCGACAGCTATATGGTTTTAAACTTTTAATGGTAGACAATTTGAAAAGAAAGAATCGGTCTAAAGAGGAAGTTGCTGTATTTTATTTTATGTTGTATGTCCATGATTTGTCACTATCACCAAAGCAGAAACTCACTAGACAATTGTGGCCAATTACCAGTCACAAAAATACTAGTTTACATGAGGAGGAGATTTTTTCTCTATCTTTCGTGCAGAAAACAAGAATGATTTTTTAATGCATAGGAGTGAGCGTCAAGAAAGTATGTCATGATGTTATTGGAACCTCATGCTCTGTATTTAAATCTGATTATCAAGTTCTTGTAGAGCTGTGCCTTATCTGCTTGAAGGCATGCATTCTGGGTGCATTAGTATAGCTAAACTCTTCTTCTTTATAGTTAGCACATGAACAGGAGGGTTATGCCTGGTTACATGAAGCTTACAACCAGAGGGCATCATCTGAGATTGGAGTAGACTAGAAACAAGAAAGAAGCAGAACTAAGGATCCCATAATGAAAGGCAGAACTAAGAAAGCGTTAGAAAACCAACTGAAGGCGTAATTAGAGGTCAATGTAGGGTCGAACTTTGGTTGATCCCCTAAAGAAGTTCAAAAATCAGATAAGAAACACATGATCTGACTGTTGGGGACGTCTGATGTACTGTTATAAGTTCCAGACATTTAGGTCATAGCCTCCAGGTAAAACAAAAGCCTTGTCATCATCCCCTTTGTCATCTGTGATTTTGTTCAAGTCACAACCTAATGCAACCCTGCAATTAAAATTTTCAAATGACAAACCACAAGGAGCTAAGAAGTTTCATGTTCTGTTGGTTTCACACATGCAAGGGCATTGAAAGTGAGAGAAACCATTATCTATTGCCAGTTTTCCCTTCGTACTGCTCTCATGAGAAGTTCGGTTTTTAATAGACAAAAAAAAGAAAATCTGGTGGTTTTTACTTTGTTTTATTTTTTATTATTTTTTGAAATTTATGGCAATCATATATTGCATTCATGGCTGACGTTCAAAGAGTTTATATGTACTAAAAAGTTTGGGATTCCTTTTGAGCCTAGTGTGTTTTGCTGCTTGTGTGTTAATTTCCATTATGTTCAAGGGACTTGCCACCTGCTTAATGTTTTTACTTCCGTAGGTTGAGTCCTCTGACTGTTTATTATTCTTGATTATTCTGACTGGGTAATGCTGGAGGAGATCTAGCATTAAAAGTGTTCCATCTTTATTTAGGGATTGTATGCTATGAGACCATTTATCTTTGTTACAAAGATGTCAGTATTACTCCTGGCCATTAGATATCAAATTGGATGGCTTGAGATGTGTCATGAAGTTCGAGAATTTTTCTTTTGAACTTTGTGTGTAGTCAATGTCACTCGTACAACCATCTGATTTGAAATTTGATGGATAAGAGTAATTGTGAGCTTCTTGTATGAAAAGTAAATGGTCTTTTTGTATACTTTTCCTTTTATTTATTGTAGAGTGTGGTCCCTTTTTGCAATTGGTATTCCTGAAACTGACTTCACAAAGACTTCCGAAGAAGACTCACTTGTTGTGTATTGTCCCCCGGCTTATAAATGTAGCATTTTATTTTTTTGACAAATTGGGTTTCAATCATATTACAAAAATCCAAAGATAATCAAGACTTGGAAGGTTTCTGCTTTATAAAATTTATCTCTTTATGCTCTAGAAGAAATCCACAAGCTATATTTAATGCATGATACCTAGATTCAGGAAATTGTTGTATGGCATAATACTTAGATTCAGGAAATTGTTGTATGGCACGTTCTTATGGGATATACTCCCTATGGCTAAAACACCTACCTAGGAGGATTTTCTGGATCTGAATTTTGGAATCCCATTAAGAATTACCAGATCAGTATTTTCAAAAGAAAGAAATTCAATTTTGATTTCCAAAGTGCTTAGATGTAACTGGCCAAAATTTTGAGGGTCTGTTCAATATTAGGAGGGTTTTTTTTTTCTCTGAACAACATATAGGGCATGCGAATTTCTTTTTTGTTTAGGCTTGTCACTGGTGTGAGGAGATTGCATCCCCAAATTTGGGGTCCTAAAAATGCTCGAGTTCAGTCTAATTAAATTTAGGATATCCTCCCACAGAAGCATATAATCTTTTGGCAGTTTAGTTTTTTTCTTAACGAACTTCAGCTTTTGTAGCTCAACTGTGTTTTCTTGACAAAGATCTTGGAAATTTGTGAGTTTTTGATCTCGTAGTTCTTTATCCCATATCTGATGTTATTTTTGTTCCAGCTCTTCTGTGGTTTTTCCATTTCGCTGTTTCTTTATTGCATAAGTGATTCTATCTATTATGAAAATGTTGTTGAGAAGAAATCAAATAATTGCCTTTATTCGCACTGGGGACTTTTGTGTTTGGAAAGGCTTCAATAGCTGTAAGTCTTATGTAACCATGACATGGACACAGGTGTCTGACTTCATTGCATGTCCAGTGTTCAGACGCAGTGGCCAATATTGAGACATACGAAGACATGCCATACAATAATTATCTTATAACAAAATTAAGAGATCATATAATAAATAGTTAATGTTAATTACACTTACACGTGGTAGACTGCACAAACATGCACAAGATGTACCCCAGCCTTGAGCTCTAGTACTTTCCATAGGGTCCACCATGTCTGGAGTTATTGACACGGTATCCAGATGTCGAAACGTGTAGCTACAGCAGTAATTGAGTTTCTCGGTATTGGGTAAACATCAATGAGGGTTGCTATTAGCAAGAGCTTGCAATCTGTCCTGGGAGGTCCCAATCAAAGACAAGTACATCACACTCTCCATCACTCTGCTCTTCCGCACTCTTAGTGAAGTAACATACTAGCATGAAGAGTTTGTGAGGTGGTCCCTCATCAATCATTGGCCCACCATATTAAAAAGAAAATTAAAATTAATTAGGTTATTATTAGTGCATCAGCATATTTTTTAGTCCATAAATTTAAAAGATTCTTGTTGTGGGAGTTTAGGAAAAATATTGGTTTGGTTTTTATGGCGAATAGTAAATCATGGAATTTTAGTACATGAATAAGTTGCTGATGAAATAATAGTATATAGGCGTTTGACTTGGGTCCCAAACTTGTTCTTATGATGATTCTAAATTCAAAATTCACGAATGTTTATACCCTTCAGTAGCTTAATGTACAGTTGCTCCATTGTGCAAAAGACATGGTTAGAGGGATTTTCTTGACCCATAATTTGGGCTCCCAAACTACTGTTCTCAAGAAAGAAAAAGGATTTAGAGTTCCTAAACACTTAGATCTGACTGTCCAAAAAAAGACAGCATGCGTTCAATCTCCGGACATGATTTTTTTCAGGTTGATTTAGATCCATGTATTTAGTTCTCCCTTTTTTAAGGCTGGCCTCTAGGATGAGTAGGTTACGTCCCCCAAGATTTGCCCTAGGGAGACCAAAGTTCCAACTTGCTCCTGTAGGAGCATATAATCCTTCCGGTAGACAATTTAGAATTCGGTATCATTATTTTTTGCAGTCTTCAGTTTCATTTGATCACATTGAGTTGTATCGACTGAAGTAATAGGATAGGTTTTTAGATTACTGTGGCGTTATGATTGTGATTCTATTGTGGAGCTTTATGGACTGAAATCGGTGGCAAAGGTATAGAAGTGGATCCCTCTTTAATAGCCAATCGATTACATTGAAGAGGACAACACAGAGACACAGAGAGAGAGATCAAATGAGTATTTTAGTGAGATGTTGGCCACTGATGACTCTCTCTCTTTCTCTCTGTAGTCTTTTCATGTGTCATGGCATCACATCACGTTGAAACTTAGATTACCAGCAAAGCATGTGCATCTGTTTTGCTTAACATAGTGAAGTAGTTGGTAGTGATGTGAAGCAACTCTTCACTAGGCGTAATGCTCTCTTAACATGAGCCCTACAAGAGCACTTGAGCTACTATTGTTCATGTTTTCTCTTGCAATTGAAACATGATGTTATTAATATGGACCAGTATTTGGTGTGTGAGTGGGAGACGCATGCGTTCCCCTGGCTTGCAAAGGATTTAGGGGAAAATAAATTCGTACCATATTTTTGTAAATGGTGTGGTTGGTATAAGGTTGTGACCTTAACCAATCAAATTAAGGCGCACTGCCAAGTTTTATAAAATCTCAAACTACAAAAATGGTTCAAATCAAGTAGATCTATAAACATTTGAAAATCTTAAAAATAGCCGGTCCAGAAAATGTGTTGTAAGATATACTGTTTAGGACTTGAAATCTTTTATTCTTTTCATATTCATACATATTGATTCTGAGATGATCAATTTGAGGGTTTTCTAACATTAGAATAACTTTTTATAATAGATTTTTTGTCTGCACCTTAACTCTACATTCTAAGTTTGCAACCTTACATAAACTATTTCCCATCTGTAAGTTCATGATTTGAGTTCCATATATCTTTGAATAACAAATAATTAAGATTAATGGTCCGGAAAAAAGAGGAATCCTTTTTATAAGGTTCAAATATTAAAAATTATCACTTTTAATTGTGATTTTCACTTTTAATTGTGGTTTGTCTTGTATGAATTTTTGGATCCAAAATTCAATGAACCAGCGTATGCTCCGGCACTCCTAAACCCTACATTATAAATCTAATTTCGATGCATTACATTAAGAGAAATAATCATAACAAGCTCACAATGTGGCTTATTTTTTAGTTTCCAAGTAAATCGCATTTGTGCTTGTTGCTTGGTTTATATCAGTAATTCAAAACATGGATCAGTGGGGTAGATCGTACAGACCCTTGTTTGATTGTTGGATTGATGATCCAGATTGGCCCAAATCAATGATTCAGAAAACATAAAAGAATACAATATATAAAAATTAAAATAGGGGTTTACATGTGGGGGAATTGAGAGAACTTCATAAACATTATAAAAGCTTTAAAAAAAATAAAAATTGAAAAGTAAGGCTAGGACCTATATCATTCCATAACTGATTTGATTCTAATTGATTCTCCATCCGGATTGGCAATCTGGATCGGGAATTACTGGTTTGTAACACACTATGCGTATATGCACAATTTGTCTTGAAACGCCGTGTGTATCAATTATTTCTTTATCGTATGAACCATCCAAAATAAATTTATTTAAACATTTATTTCGAGCCTACACTTAAAAGGTGAGTACTGGTCTTGTATGTTTTGGAGTCAAACGTGTCTGCTACCAAAAAAAACTGAAGTATGTATCCACTTAGAAAGGAAAGAGTTTTAGTCAAAGTATCAATCTTGTACTATACAAGTGAGGTGTTCCTAAAAAACCTAGTGGGAAAAGGTTGTTTGGATTTTTGTAAAGGGTGTGGTTTCTATAAGGTTGCAGCCTTAAACCACTTTCAAATTTATCATAATATGTAATTTTGGTGTAGATCTATAAACGTATGAAAATCTCAAAAATGGATGGTCTAGATAATGTGTTGCAAGATGCACTATTTCTGAGACTCCAAAATCGTTTCTTTTTTTTTCATATGCATACATTTCGATGTCGAGATGATCAATTAGAGGGTTTTTCAACATTAAAACAACATTTTCCGATGGATTTTTGAGGTGCATCCATAATTCTGCATTTAAGTTTGCAACCTTATATAAACTTTTTCCTTTTGTAAATCCTCCAATTGATTGTTTTTACTTCAAGATGCATGGTACTAAAAGGAAAAAATATTCCGTAAGTCTTTAAAATCGTGCATCTAACTATTATTTAGATGGTCCATTTTTAAGATCGCGAGTGTTAATAGATCTTCTTGCATTGTGCCCTTTAAAGCTTTAAATTTCACAAGTAGGGATGAAAATGGATTTTTTACACTATCTGAAGGGTTTTCATCAATAGAATCGCGTATTCCATTAGGGTTTAAAAGAAATTTTACTTTCTATTTTCCCTTGAGATTGTGCACAATGAGTTGATGAGAAATGGTGTTTCGAGCACAAAGGTCACAATCATGAAAGGTTGTTTGAAGTGAAACTTGAACCCTTTACTGTATTTTATCGTACGTATGATTTTATGTTACAATCCCAATCTGCTTAATTTCACATCTCACAACTCACAAGGGTGAGTTTTTGTCTCAAAACAAATGGTCTTATTATGCATTTTTTGTAATTTTTCTTTGTTGAATGCAAAAAAAATTGGAAAAAAGACGGACCTCCCTCTCTAAAATTATAATTTGAAATATTCCCCTGGTCCTGTAATAACCCCTCAAGTCAAACAAAAAAGATGTTTAAGCTGGTTTTCACCTTTTTTATTTTATTTTTTATTGTCCAATTACAAAATTTACCCTACTTTAATTGATAATCTCATAATAAACATTGAACTTGTGATGCTACTTTTAACTTACTTTGAGATTCATGATATGAGAGAGATAGTATTAAGGAAACGTTGCTAGAGAGAGGAGGAAGTGGGTCCTCGGTGAGGAAGAAAGAGAAAAATTAACTTTTTTAGGATTTAGATAACATGGTGATTAAGAAAAAAAAAAGAAGATAATTTAAACAATGGAAAAAGTAAGGAGGGGGCTAATCGTCTTCTTATGTTCGATTTGAGGGGTTCTATAGAATATTTGTAAGTTCAAGGGGTTTTTGGGATTACAATTTTAGAGAGAGGGGTTTGGTCGTTTTTTCCCAAGAAAAGAAAAGAAGGTGTCAGAGAAAAAAAAAAAAGGTATCAGAAAGGAGGTGCAAGGTTTTTGGATCATGCTGTGTGCAAGTTGGTAAAAGCAAAGTGGGTATACATGCACCACCATCTCTTGGCACGGAATCTAATTTGAGGTGAAACGCAATGGATACACATATTCCCTAAATTTGTAATATCAAGAAACCTATAGGTCTGCCCCCTTTAAAATGATCAGGAAAACAAAGAACTCCTTTGCATCTTAATTGGCCGGAAAAGAAAAATGACCAGCACAACATTTCGGTATTTATTTATTTAAAATCTGCGAGGAAAAGTAAGTACTTTACCTAAAATTAGGATGATGTTGCACCCTGCTACCTGATGTCACCGTGGCCACATATGTCTTGAGCATGTTCCCAAGCTTCTTTACTTGTTCAAGCCGTGTATAGGTAATGGAAGGCATAGACGAGCATATGTGAACTCTCTTAAAAATTGAATGGGCCTTTAAGTGTCGAAAAGTATAATTTTTTGGGTAGTTAGAAGGCGTGCATTCTTAAAGATGCATTTGGATAAAGATAAAGTATTTATTAAAAAGTTGAATCAAAATTTTATGATTATGCATTTGAAATCGAGTTTTTAGAAAAAGGTCTACATCATAAGGAGATGCAAATTAGAAAGTAAGTTACCCAAAATTTCCACTTTGTAAAGTACCCCAGAAGCTGTCCCTTCCTAATCTGTACTCTTGACTGCCAATATCCCCACCCAAAAATGTGGTTTCATATATGCAAAATAGGTTCTTCCTCAAGAAAAATAATTATGTCAAATAGATATACCCACAAAGTTATCCCTTGACATATAGAGTACCTGAAAATCAATGGACATATATATGCACAGAGGAGATGCACAAATAGTACCAAGAGATGTAGATAAGCAAGTTTCCACAAGGACTCCTGAGACCGGGGCACATGAGAAACCATGGAGATATAAAGATTTTAGATGTGTCTATATTTGGGAATCTGAACACTAAGATCATTGTATATATAATGAATAAACAATTTCATGATGGATACAATTTGCAATATAAAGCTTGATACTGCATTTTTTTTGCCTTCTAATTTTCCTAAGCTCTCTCCCTCCCACGCACACATGCTGAGTATATTACTTAATGAGAAATATTAGATTTATCCCTAAACACATCCAGTGAATCAAACTCTATACCTAACTAAAAAAACATCGCCAAATTCTTTCTCAAAAATGCCGAGTAAATAAGACTCCAATATTCAGTTTACCTAATTTAAAAAAATGACCAAATTCTTTCTAAAAAATGCTGAGAAAATAAGACACCAATATTCAGGATTACAAAGCTTTTTTTTAAAAAAAAAATGTTAAACCGGAGGATTACGAATCTGTTATTTAACATTAGTAATAGTTATTACTTTTTCAACAAAGTGAAGGTAATTTAGCATTAATTATTTCTAACATTTGTAATACAAGATCCTGACAAAGAATAACTAAAAGGTTATAATTAAAGAATATTAACAGTTGAAAATCCCGACATAATAAATTAGAGAGCAATGATCCTATAGGACCCTCTTCCGCCCATGTGTAGGACCCCAAAGAATTACTGGTAAATTTGACACGATCTTTTTGGATCCTTAAAAAAGTTATCAAATAGGTGTAAAACTGGATTTTTTTAAATATCCGTGTTATATTTAACACAAATCCTTCAAGCTCCTACACACATATGGGGAGGGTGGGAAGGGGAGAGTCTTATAGGATCATTTCTCTAATTAAATAGACAAAAGAATATGATTGACCTCGAGCATCTTCGAATGCACACGTCACTAGCTAGTATATAAAAGCATTGTTTCAGGCCAAGCATATTTCATGTTTCAGTTTTTTCCCAATAAATAACATTTTTTTCCATTGAATGGGGTATTGGGGTACATATACTTGTGCTTATACCAGTCATGGGTCATGAACTGGGTCACTTCATGGTTCAGATTTTCCAAACCTGCCTTGGAACCCTGCCTGTCAAAAAGAACAAAGACGCAGAAATCGATCTTTCCGAGACCAAAGCATCACATGTTGAAGTCACCACCAAAACATAAGTAATGTCCCATAAAGAGCAATTTTCCGAAGCAATAAAACACAACAACAATGCATTATTGGGGTTTGCATAAAGCACCATTTTCCAAAGTAGTGCGAATGGCACATTTAAATCAAAACAATGGGCTTTGAATAAATACAAAAAAGATAAAAAGGAGAATTGCACGATAATATAATAAACAACTAATCATTCATTCCTATAACCACAGCATGAAATAGTGGTTGAGAGTAGTAACATGGCAGCAACCCAGACCATAAAACATTTACCTTTTGGCACTCTCCATTGTTTCATCCATACTCTTGCTCCGAAGAGATGCTGTTGAGCTCGCTTATTACCCACTTTCGATGCAAAAGCTACGCTGTAAATTGGAAGGCCCAACTCGTTCTCGGCAAGTAACCTTCCTCGTGTGAATTTGAATGAATTGAATCTCTTGTTTCCAGATCATGCTTTTAAACTGTGTACATACAGTATATGCACTAACTATACCAAACATGCCTAGGGCAACAGCTAGTCAAGAGCCGCCTTGCTCCTCCAACCCATGGGCTTGGGAAGCCCATCAAAAATGGGCCTCGCAATGGTTGCCGCAGAGAGAGACTGGAAATCGGGCTTCAAGGCCCGCTTAGGGCCCCCCAGCCTAAGGGGCGAGACGTTATCTTGGTCCTGCAAATTCGATGTGCTTGAGGACTTGCGCACCGCACCAAAGCCATCGGCCATAAACGAGTCACCAAAGGGCAAAGCATTCACATGAGCCCCATCCCCATCCCTTAAGTTAGAGGAAGAGGCCCTATTGCGCCTAGGGGCTGGACTCACCTTAGATGGAGGTGCATCCCCCACAAGGGTACTCTCAGTCTTTTGCCGCCTTCTTACTGACTTCTCGCCTGATCTCTCACTCTCTGAGTCACCGGCTCCTGACATAGGGACATCCTCCGGCAATAACCCATTACTCTCAGGCAAGAACCCATTGATGAGGCTCCTGGACTTCCGATGCTTGTTAACAGGGAAATCGAAGGGTAGAGACTGCGGCTCATCCTCTAAAGACTTGCCTCGACTGCTGCTTCCTGTTTTGTAAGTGGCCATCTCCATGCCCTCATTATTGGTATAATTGCTATTTGCTTTGGAAAGTGAGAGGCCATAGTAGCCTTGTAAGCTGCTCATGGCTGGAGAGACTCTTCTTTGTTGTGGAAATTTGAGCTTGAGCGACTGGACTAGCTCAGCAACATTACTGCTATGACCGGCTTTTGGCCGGCGTTGTTGGGTCGGACCTCCTGTTCCATTACTGCAATGGAGTTTCAAATGGGCTGATTAGCTCAGTTTCCCCTATGATTATTATGACATCAAGTAGCTCAGCATGATGAAGTGGAGACGGGGAGAGCGGAGAGTATGCAGAAAATATGCCGTAATCCAATGGAACCATTGAAATGATTTGAGGGTGATGGAGATGGAGAGGAACCCGCCAAAAGTTGACAAAACATAGCGTTCATTTTCATGTAAGTAACAAAGCAAAATTTTCATTCACTACTGCCATATACATCAGGTCCAAGTTTGTTTTACAAGCCCCTAGACTGCTACACTAATGTAATATTATAAATTTGTTTCAAAGAAATGGACTACTAGTGGGGAGTCCCACCTGAAACCCATCCAATTAAAAATACAACAAGATAAAATATGCATCATTTGCCAATACGTTGTTGGCAGGCACTTCATGTGTGTGTGTGTGTGTGTTATGGTTATTGCAAGAAATCATCTTTGGGAATCTCCATTAACAACAAACAAAAGATTACCAGCACAATGACAATGAAGAGAAATCCAGAGATTAGAGAATGGCGAGATATTACCATGTGTTAAAGAATAATAAATTTCTAACATTAGCCAGCAACATTAGAGATTTTAAACTAATTTTTTATTGTGAAATACAGATTTTCAAGAACAACCAAACACAATAATTGAGTTTTGCGATGACACAAGAAAAATTGTACCTCAGACTATTGGAACCATTTGACACGATAGGAGATGGCGGATGCCGCCCAGGTAGTGGTATCTGAAGTGATTTATGAGCAAACATCTGCAGATCTGTTACGAGACCGTTCATTCGTTTTATATCAGCTACCTAACACATTAAAAAGAAATTAATGCACCATAAGACAACAAACAGAAATATGCAAGAGAAGTATAAATGTATCCTTCAGATGCATGAACTATCGGATCTTCTATGCAAAAAAGTAACCAAATCAGTCACTAGAAAAGATAGAGAGGAAAAGAAGAGACCACCGAAGAGGCATTGGTTTAAGCTCCAAAACGAATAGATGACAAGGAGAGTGTAGAGAATGCGACACAGGAAGATTCCTTCTGTAGAAGTTACAAGTGCCCATAGAAGCAACCTCCTTATTAACAAATAGGAGGCATCGATGAAGAGAGTAGAAGTTTTACTGAAGAAGGAACAATCCGACACCCTCCAGAGAGGGATGGAAAACAATCCTCGAAAGCCTTAGAGAAAGTACAATTTAGACCCTCCAATGCGAGCCTCTCGGAGGGACCAAGAAGCCTCAAACAAGACCACTGGAGATCTCCTACCACTCATATTCTCAGAGACCGGCCATGTCACATGAGAATAGAACCACGCATGCGGGTGTTGTATCTATGCATCATATTAAAAAAAGAAAAGAAAGCAATCTACGCATGATATGAATTTACCAATCCATGACAAAGGGTCTATATGCGACGTATGCATGAAATGCACGACTATTTTAATGCAAAAATCGAGGTTTCAAAAAAAGCTAGGTGGCCCCTAGGCGAGTGCCGGAACCTTAGGCGCCCTGTTGTACAATTTATATAGATATATAGTATATATACATATATTTGTGTCAATTTTAGAATTTATTACATTTGAAAATATTGTAACATATTTTTTTATGTACAAAAATATGATATATCGCATGCTGAGAATAAATTTGTACAAAATTCAAACCATACAAAATTTAAAAGTCTAATAGGATATGTATTAATAATAGTCTCCAACTCTCCATATTTCATAATAAGTGAAAAGGTTTAGGAAGGTTCTTCAAACCACAAACAATGCTTTTGATTCTCAAAAACAGGTATAGCTAAGGGATTGAGGGTTTATGGAATTTTTTGGGGGTTGAAAATAACCCCCATAACCTATTGAAACCTCAAAATTACCTCATTTTCCCTATTGGGTTTTTTTTTTTTTTTAAAAAAAAAAAGCCATGTCCCTGGATGCCCGCCTAGGCACCCAAGTACATCCGCCCATGTAAGGGCCGCCTGGGTCTGGGCGTGTGGTATTTTGGTCAAGGCGGACGCCTCCGGGCAGACCGTTTTTTAAAACATTGGCATAAAATACAAACACATACCATGAACATGTTTTTGTTATATTTGTTGGTTTGATATTTAATGAAAAAACACAATACACATCGTCCACATTTTCGGATATTAACTAATTTTGTGGGGAAGAGTCGAATTTCACAAGACCCACCAAATCAACTTGGCTATTCAACTGAGGCTTCGTACGCCGAGCCATGTAATAATTTGTTCTGACCCAACTATGACACCAATAATTTCTAAATGCACAATTATTTAACTTCTACTTCATATTAGTGATAGCAACCAAATTTTATAAATATCAATTATAAACTGAAAGTCTAAAGGAAGGACTATAACATTCTGCTAATCATAATTTTCTCTTTAAACATTACCCCCCCTCCCGCCCCACAAAAAAAAAAAAAAAACCCAAAACAAAAAAAACAAAAAAAAAGAGTACAAGTAGAAGAAAGCTGGGAACATATAATTTGTATTCTTCAAAATAAAAGAAGTGACAAGTAGAGCATGTAAATGGAATGTCCATATGTAAAAAGCCAAGTATGTACATATTGGATGCCAACTTGGAGATCAACTAGACTGCCAATTGGGAAAATTTAGTAACTTGCAAAAGATAACAAGTTTCAATAGCAACCATCTGACACTGCACACTAAAATTCTTAGGTATGTATATCAGACAGCCTTGAAAAGCTGCACTTCCCCTAAAATGGGTGATATAACTGCACTTCGAACTTTTGAACTAGATATATTCAAAACCTATCCAATTCCTAGAGTATAAGATTGACCAAGTAAACTTTACCTCCACACAGGGTAGTAGTTCTTTCACAACTAAGACCATTGTAGGCTTAGCTTGCCTTGGATAGCCATCCTTATAACAGAAGATGCTTCTACCCAAAAACATCGCTGGTTTAAATACCTCAAAGATTTTAAGTATGGAGTTATTGGCTTTTCTGGTTAAACCAACTCTTCAACCCAGTTGGAATGCTGATATCATCATGATCTCAAAAGCATCTACGTTAGGAAAGTGAGGAAAATTAAAAATTTGGGAAAATACAGGAAATTAGGTAATATTTCACAAGAAAATAAAGCATTAGGAGTATGAAATATATTCTCTAAACTCTCAACAAAAACACATATTTTCTAAAGTAGAAATGCGACAATTTTTCATATATACTTAGCAAATGAGAAAAACTAGGAGTTGGAAATCCCCTCTTTTCTTCAAATAAGAAAAATTATTTTTTCTCAGGGAGGATTTTAGGGATCTCCCCCCCACTCCTAACAAAAGAATCATATAGCAATTGGGGGCCGGTTTGATTAGTTTGACAGATACGTCTATTTTTTTTTATATATTTTTACAGATTTATTTTGAACTATACTGTTCCCAGTTTACTGTCCCATACAACAATCCAGTCTGTTTAACAAATAAGCCCAATCTCATATTGCAATGATGTCCAATAGAAAATCAACATCAGATATTGCACTGTAATTTCCACTACGGAGGCTCTTTAATGAGTGTTGTAATTGATCCACAACTCCAAATTTTGTTACATACACATAGAGACTTTTGTTACATATACATAGAGCTTACAATGTATACCAAATTTTTGCCCAGAAAACAGCCAGCTATTTATTCAAATAAAAACGATATTTATTGGCAATTAATATAATGAATGTTGAAAAGTATTGCCATAAATGTCAACCATCAGAAAGAAAGTAAAGAGGGAAACTGAAATAAATGGATGGGATTCTCAAATTGTTGTATATTATTTTGAATATTAAATCCGTCTCAGTCTGGCTCTAAATAATGCAGTTTCGTACCCATGATCAATAAATTATGCATGTCCATGGTGTAAAAACAGTGCTAAATCACTTGAGTTGTGGATACATAGCCCACAAAACTCCATCCACAACAGTTAAAAAAAGAAAGATAAGTAAAAATCCACGGTTCTATGAAAGATTATCATATAAATCAGTAAAAAGTAACATAGTTCCCCCAACAACTGCAAATATCCCACAGACAGTTTCACAGTCTTAGATATCAAAACATAAACTTTATGAACATCTGGAAATGAAATCTAAACAAAAGGCAGCAATCATGAAGGCACCTAAACAAATCATGCATCATTTCACAAATTGTTACAGCAATTCATCAAGCACTTACCTCGACTCCATACTTGATCGCCACACCGGCTAAACAAATCATGCATCATTTCACAAATTGTTACAGCAATTCATCAAGCACTTACCTCGACTCCATACTTGATCGCCACACCGGCGAGAGTATCCATTTTCGAGATGTGATGCTCTATATAGTTTACTCCTGAGGAAGACATGATAGCAGATGAATTGGAAGGCACAGCCATGAACCTCTTATCCAAATCTCTAACACCATTCCCTTCTAAATCACTATCATGATAAGAGTGAGTACTTCCATGTCTTCCATTTTGAAAAGAAAAATCCATGGCTAAATTAATGAAATCCAAATATCAATCACTCGATCCTCATCAGAGAAAACCTAAAATTCTCCCAAATATGAAAATTTAATCAGATGATCAGAAAAAACTACTGGTCAACCAGAGTCACTAGAAAAATAGAACCCTGCATTATCCTGGTAAATCAACAAATTGCACCAATTATATCAGTAATTTCACGAACCATACAATTCTCCACACTGATCAGAGCCACACGATTGCAAGTCAAGCCCTCAAGTCACCAGATCAACGACCTCACACCTAAAAACCTTCCATTTTCTATTTCAGCACGCATTCCTACACAAATGCCTTCATATCTCAAGGAATCCAAAAGGCACACCAAAATGATAATGGCGCCAATCTTAGAGGGAATATAACTCTAAATCAAGAAAAAATCAAGCTATTAGAGAGAAAACCCTAACCCCCTGTATCTATAGCTTCTAATTTCATCAATGAAGCCAAAAAAGTCATCAAATGTAGCAATCGCGCCAACTGCACAGGGATCAACCCCTAAATCATAGAAAAGAATTCGAGATACAAGGAGACAAAACCCTAATTCCAGGATCTAGAGATTTCTCTTTTTATTTTTGCCTCGAAAAGCCTGCAACGGAAGAGGGAAGAAACCTGCAATTTCAGAGTCGGAAAATAATCGATGAAACGTGCTTATATAGTAACCACAGAGGGGTTTAGATTTAACCATGGTTATTTTGAGACGGGTTTCGGACGATTTCCCCACGTGGGAGCCTATGAGTGGTTCTTTGAGTTCTCCTTTCTTTGATGTTTTATTCCCTGCTTTTGCACTTTTAAAAATAATGAAGATTTATTCAACAACCCCTACTTTCTTAGTAAATGACTAAAATCTCCTTCAACACTTTTTAAATACCCAAAAGAACCTTCATGAAAAAATACATTTCCTTCATCAACAAATAAAGAAAAAAAAACATTTTAGGCTTATTAAAAAATATTAGATTTGATTTTTTAGCCCTAAAAGAAGGATTACAAATGATTTCATTGCTTTGAGCCCTAAAAGAAGGATTAGGAATAATTTTATTGTTCTTTCTTTTAGCATTTGTTGAAAAATATGTTGAAGGAATTTGTTATAGAAAAAATAACCTAGAATAAAATAAGGAAAAAGATTATATATTGTTGCAACCATAAAATGTAGAATCACATATGCACTTCAAAAATCTATCAAAAATGTTGTTTTAATGTTGAAAAAAACACTCTAATCGATCATCTCGACATCGGGATGTATGAATATGAAAAAAAAGTTTGAGTCCCAGAAATAGTGCATCGTGCAACACATTATCTAGACCGTCCATTTTCAAGACTTTCATATATTTATAGATCTACTTAATTTTAACTATTTTTGGAATTTAAAATTTTTTAATTAGGTATAAAAATGATTTTAAGATAATACTAAGAATTTTTTACAGCAAAATTAAATGTTATGATAAAATTTTAAGATGCGCCTTAATTGGATTGTTTAAGGTTGCAACCTTATAGAAACCGCACCCATAAAATAAAACAGTTTCCATGTCCATTCTAGATTTAAAGAAAAATATTTTAATTTGAGTGAATGTTTCTTTTGTTAGTTTAGGATTTTTGATAAAATTCTAGTGTGTAAAGTTAGTTTATAGATAAGAAATGTAGAGAAGAAAATCTCTATTATAAAAATATTTTTTTGTTAGCATGTGAGATCTAATGGGTTCACCGAATAGTTTGAGATATTTGTCAAATTGCCAATGTGCATGTAAAAAAGGTTTTGATTTCTATCTTTTGTTTGTAAATAAATGGTTAATTGCCTATTCAACAACTAGTTGCTTTCTTAGTAGTTATTTTATTGTATTTTAAAATGCAAAGCCCTACATCTCCTTTCTTTTTCTACACTAAGCCTCCTTTCTTTTTCTATACAACTGTTATCTGAAGCGAATTGGCCATTGAACGATTTGGCGTTTGATCTAATCAAAATTGACATGATCGCCAATCAAACCAGTTGGATTAGAATTTAAAGAAAATGGGTAAGTAATAATTTTAAAAAATAAAATACATTAAGAGAAATCCCTAAGTTTTTTTTAGCCATTACATCTAATCTAAAAGCACCTGCAACCCAACCAAAATTATTTAACTATAGTTTTGACTAGTATTCAAAAAAACTCAAGCTTTTTGTTTTGAATTAGACAGGCTAAGGCACTAATAAGCTAATAGGATTGGCCGATCTAGTTTGATTCAATCAAATGCGGCTTTTATCGATATTATTTATATAAATTACTTTATCTAAAGGTTTTAAAATTAGTCAGACTAAAACATAATATATGAAATACAAATTTAGTCATAGTTAGAGTAAAAACGGGGAAGTAGTTAAGATTGATGGTCAAAAATGCCTAAAAGAGAGTATTTTTGTTATCTTTGATCAATAATCCATGAAAATGAAGAGATTGAAGAAAATGACACACATAGAGTTAGAGTCGGGTGGGCGAAATGGAGATGTGCAACTAGATATTTATGTGATCGTCGAATACCAATGAAGCTAAAGGGAAAGCTCTATAGGACAGCTATGAAACCAATTTTGCTTTATAAGATGCAATGTTGGTCGGTTAATAAACTACATATCTATAAGATGAGTTTAGCAGTGATGAGAATGTTGAGATGAACGAGAGGCAAGAGATAGAGTTCAAAATGAATAATATGTGAAGGAACTTCGGGGTGGCTCCAAATGAGAGCTAAAGAAGATTAGGAGTGATTGTGACCTCCTTATAATAAATGATCCCATTGTATATAATCCAATTAAAATTGATCAATCTTTGTAAGACCTCAATCAAGATATTATATATGAATCTTTTATATTTTTAATTCTTAATTTTTTTGTAAGCTCCCTCAAGATAATGGATATTCGGACCATAAACAATGTTGAAAATAAAGATAGTAACCCAGGAAAAAGAACACAGCAATAAAGGATAGAGGTGCTCACGGCTCAGGTATTGTAGAAAAAGGTTTGGGGTTTCTATTTGGAAAATTTTAATGGTTTCGAAATTGGTGGGAATATTAGGCACGCACATGGCTTGCCTGGGCACACGTCCACTGGTGCACAGAAAGAAGTTCAGGCTTCTACCAGGGTTTTAGAGCCTGACACACAAGTTTAGAAAATGAGAGAGAGAGAAAGAGAGGTGTCCAAATATTTTATTTTTTCTCTTTTGAGCGATTCTTGATAGTTAGAGAGAGATATAAGTAAGGGCCATTCTTTTGGTTTCCTCCAGTCATATGGACAGAGATGCAACTACTGCCTATTCTATTTGTTTGTGAAAAATATATGTAAATATTTTATCTTCTCTTGGTTTACTTGAGAGTGAGATAAATTGCAACTAGTGTTTTTTTTTTTTCTTTCAAAGTAAATTAGCAGGAGAGGGATCTTCGACCTATGATAGGAATGGAATCAAAGATGTTATGTAATGGTACTATACCACTATGACCTAATCCATTGCTGAGTGATTATTCTAACAGTCTCCTAAACTATCAGGAAAAGAGAGAGAACTAGAGATGCAACTAGTGGCTTGACAACCATATATAGAGTGAGCTAACTAGAGATGCAATTTGTGGTTATTCTCTTGGTTGCCTTTACAACTATAGAGATCGAAAATTCTAGATGCAACTCGTGGATGCCTAAAAAAATAATGGAAATCAACATTGATCATGTACATTGGTTGGTTTGTAGGATGTGTGTTAGATTGAATCTGAGCTGTCTTACTTACAATGTTTAATAGCCCAATAGGATTACAGACAGTTTGCACACACACATATATAGAGAGAGAAGTAGTAGTTATTTTTTTTGGTTTTTTTTCCCCTTCGAAAACAATATACTCTGGTTAGAGCAAACAATGTGTTTGCATTCTTAGGCGGTTGACCCACTTTAGTAGGATTTTCCTGATTAGATGCTCTAGAATCCTCTTATTAAAGTTACCAAAAATGAGGAAAGGATTTTGAGATTGTTTAAAAGTAGGGATCTAGTGTTGACTCAAGCACTCCCCAATCTATGTTGGTCACAAATTCCTCGGTGTTAGCCCTCGAAATGAGGAAAAAGAAAAACAAGAAGAATTGGGAAGTGGAGGCACACCCTCGAAATGAGGAAAAAAGAAAAAAACAAGAAGAATTGGGAAGTGGAGGTTTATGTCTTAGGTCCTAGCTAACCAAAGCAATTCTGAGTCAGCTCGCTCGTTTTTTTAACCAATTTGAAAATTGACTTATATATCGCTATAAAAAAAAAGAATTACATACAATGAGACTATTTATTATTATTATAAAGATGTCACAATTGCTACTAGCCATTAGATATCAAATTGGATAGATCAAGGTGTGTCACAAAGTTTGAAAAAAAAAATTTAACTTTAAATCTAATCAATGACACACTCGCAACCATTTGATTTGAAATTTGACAAAAAATAAATGATCTCTTCATATACTTTTCCATAAAACACAAGCAAGACGATTTCTATGCAAAATCTAGGGTCCCGAAAAAACCACCCTTCTCCAGCTTTTTGCCAAAGGAAGCAATTGTACATTTGCTCCCAATGGGCATATAATCTTTGCCTTTTTTTCCACATTATTTATACTTGGAAATACAATGCGGTCAATGCAATGGAAACAAGTCTCACTATCATGGAATAGTCTTTTCTAGAGGGAAGATACTCGTATATTAGTTATATATCATATAAGCCATTTATAATAAAGTGTGAATCCTAAGGTTTGGCATCTTCTTCACTTGTCTTTGGAAGTTTGAAACCGAGTGGTGGGAAGATAGCCCTTCAAGTCAAATGGGGGTCCTCATATTTTAATGCCTTTCTAAAATTACTAAAATTATTTTAAGCAATATTTCTACTATATACACCCCCCAAACATGGGTGGAAATATTAATTATCTCTAATACACCACCAGAGAATTTGGGTGCAAATAGCAAAAATATACGTTAGGATGGTGATCTCTTGTGCTGAGAATTTTAATTTGGAAGTTGAGAGTTCTATTTTTTGGGGACAAATTTATGTGAATAAACTATGATCAATTGCTAATTTCTAAAACCTGTAACTAGCCTTGGATTTTAGATGGAGGTCAACCCTAATATTTCTTTTATTTGAAATATAGGTGCCCAAACTCTCCAATTTCTAAAGGGTGTGGTTCATATAAGGTTGAGGCCTAAACAATTAAAGTAAATCGCATATTTAAAGAGTGCTGAAATATGTTCTTTGAATGTGAAATTTTTACGGTGGATTGGAAATTTATTTTTATTTCTAATTATAAATTTTATAGATTAAAAAATAGTGTAAATTGAGTAGATCTACAAAAAGTGAAAATCCTGAAAATTTACGATCTAGATAAGTCAAACATCTTGAAGTCGAGATGGTCAAATTTAGGGTTTTTCATAATCTAAACAACCTCTTCTAGTAAAGTTCGTGATGTGCACCTTAATTTGATTGTTTAGGGCCTCACCCTTGTATAAACTTCTCCCATTTCCAAATGAATATTCATACATTCCATTAATAAGAAATCTAGTTAATTTGGAGCATGATGGTTAAAAATGAGAAAATTAATTGGGGATTACATCCAATTAGAGTCTTAATTTTCGCACACAAACGTCAAGAACACTGCAAGTCATCGTATATTAAAGCAAACCCAAGGTGTCATTTCTTGAATCAAGGATAGTTTTTTCACAATTCAAGCTAACTTTATGCTCAGAATGAAAGAAGAACTCGTGTGATCTAGCCGGAGCCTATAATACTTTTTTTTTTTCTTTTCAATTATTTTTTTTTCTTTTTCTTTTCTTCACGGTCTATATCACTAACAAGAAGTCATTTTACAATATAACAACTTCAAATAAAATAAAATAGAATAATACAATACGATCTCAAGAGCTTGAAGTCATTGAAAACCACATTTTTCATTAACAAAGAAATGGCACAAGCTATGCTTGGGAATAAAAGATATAATAAATAAATATAGAAGAAACAAAAGAGGGTGTTGGAGAATATCTCAACTAGGCTTAATACACCCACGCTGAGTATCCTCCTTCTGATGGTGCTCTAGATCTTTAATTGGTCTCATGATTTCTCCTTCTTATGGCAAAACCCAAACAATGCACATGTATCTCAATCTAGAACCACCCACTTAAAGCATCAATGTTTAAAAAGGCCCTTGGCTTGATCCTTATGAGGGATAGAAATCAAGAAATGATGGAGAAAACTACTAGTTAGGGATGATCCATTTGCTGCTCACAAAATTACATACCCAAAACCTAGCTTGATTTAGAACTCATGCGCGAATCAAGCTTAACCTAGCTTAGCTTGGGCGTACCCCCCTTGGGATAGTTTGTGAGAGAGAGAGATTAAGTAAGGTAAGGTGGGGCGTGGCCCCTTTGGTTTCTTGGAGAGAGAGAGATGGAGGTAGGCTAAATTGGGATGTGGCCCCTTAGGTTTCTTAGAGAGAGAGAGAGAGAGTAACCTATGTGGGGTGTGCCTCTTAGAGAGACTAGAGAGAGAGAGAGATT
>NW_006499435.1:929328-974650 GCF_000471905.2 Amborella trichopoda
TTCGTTGGTAGAGAGAGAGAGTGGAAGGACTAAGTTAGGAGTGTGTCCGTTACGTTTCGTTAGAGAGAGAGAGAGAGAGTAACCTATGTGGGTGTGCCTCTTAGAGAGACTAGAGAGAGAGAGAGATTCTATTTTAGAGAGAGTAGAGTAAGTAAGAGGTGTAGAGACAAGGGAAGAGAATAATCTCTTTTATAGATTTTTTATACATTAGGATTTGCCATAACATCATAAGAGCAAATCTTGACCGTTGATCTAAGGATAATTGTGTAGTGAGAAATGTGAATCATCCATTCCTTAGATCAACTATCAAGATGCTAAAGAAGATGCTAGAACCATATCCTCGTCTTCCCAAACATATTCCCATCAAATAAGTTAATAAGAAAATTATCTCTTTACTTTCTCTATTAGTAAATATTCATTCTTTATTTTTAAAATCAAATCTTCATGATTAATAAGATATGATAAATGATCTTATAGGACCCTCTCCCACCAATGCGTGTAGGACGTCCAAAAGATTACCATTAAAGTTGGCACAAATCTCTAAAAAAGTTAAGTCTTATACCTATATAATAATTTTTTAAAAAATCTGTATCAACTTTAATGGTGATCCTTTGAGATCCTACACATATGGATGGGAGAAGGTCCCATAGGATCATTACTCATAAGATATTCTAAAACTGAATATTATCATTTCATAATGTAAGTAGGTTTCTCTCAAAAAATAGAAAGCCAACTATCATGAGATGCCTCTCCTCATAAGGTCCACAAGATGACCACACTCTCATTGAATTTATGATTAATTTATTCAAATGTTTATACAATCTCTCATTTCTCTTAAAGCCTTTAAATGCCATATAAACCCAACACAAACAACCGCTGGATGCTCAATTTCACATTTAATAGATATGGTACAAAAGCTTAAAATTTTTCACTATTTTGGAACTCAAGTTAATTGTGATATTAAAATGCACTTTAGACTTTAGAGGTATTTCAGTCAGTTTTTGTGCAAGAACCACAACATTGAGTCTGCATTTGGAAAGGGATCTAGAGAGAGAAACTCTTCAGAATAAATAAATAAATAGTAATGATCCTATAGGACCCTCTCCTACTCATATGTGTAAGATCTTAAAAGATCACTATTAAATTTGATACGGATTTCTAAAAAAATCAAGTCCCACACCCATGTGATAACTTTTCTACTGATCCATACAAAATTTAATTATGATCTTTTGGAATCCTACACACATGGATGAAAGAGGGTCCTGAAAGATCATTTCTCATAAATAAATAAATAAGCTCTAGAGTGAAAAAATATTAGGGAGAGTTGTGTTGGCAAAGTACTAGGCAGTGTATGGTGGGAAGGCGACGGCTCCTTTGAAATTGCAATTATTTTAGGGTTATGAAGGTGATGCGATGAATCATGTTCTCCACCGACACAATGGTCACCCACGCATTAGAGACAGAGAGTTGGGCTTTGGGGGTTTGTTAAAAAAATATAAGCGTGTGGTGAGACTCAGAGAGTGCGAGGGGTTGGCGGTGTCTTATGAAACTGAAAGTGTGCGCTCTTGTTTGCAAGTATGCGTGGGAGGGAGCAGTGTTAAAAAATTGAACCGGCCTGTTTCCGAGGCCAAGCCCGGTTCCGAGTACCTGGTAACCGGTCGGTTTAATCATCCTAATCGAGCAAATTTTGGCTGGTCAAAAAAGTGTTAAAAAATTTTCAAAATATGAAAAATATATTTAAAACATGATTAAACAAAGTACATCCAAATAAATAATGAAAACATGGATTTTAAAATTCTTTTCATGCCTAAAGGTATTTTTTGAATTTTTTTTAAAATGATGGAAAAATATAAAAATAAAGTATGGATGGGATTACCAAAACCAACCAAAATCAAAACCAACCACTACCCAGTTCTAATCTAACCGATCAGTTATGAGTTGAACCGGCCGATACTGCGAACAATAGGAGAGAGTGAGAATGTGAGTGTAACGTGTCCAAAAAAAGTTGCGTAATGTGTTTGTTTTTTTAAACGTTAAAAAAGTTGTATAATCTTTGTGTATAAAAGAAGGGGAGGGGTTATGCGTGTTATCAAACTGTGTGAGCGAGAGACAGTAAATGGAAACCGTGTGCGAGAGAGAAGAGGTTTCCTTGTGTTACTCTTTTTTTATTGCAATTTTGCCTTAACGGTGTACGGTTCGGTTCATTTTTCATATCAAACTAGAGGTGACAAAAAAAATAAATATATATATATATATATATATATATATATTTTACCGACATTGAATTAAAGGAAAAATTAAAATAAGAAATAACCCAAAAAAAAAGGGACAAGGACATAAAATTGGGAAAACGATAGACCGTAATTTTTTTCCGGTCCCAATGAAAGTTTTTCTTTTATGGCTCTCTTTTTCTTTCTATGAAGGATTTTTTAATTTTCAGGTGTGGTTTATTGACTTATGCTTCATAATTTTCTTTTTAAACTGGGGATTTTATGAGAGATTTATAAACGTCGTAGCATTAAACCTGGTGGCCTCACTTTCCTGCTACTGTTACTATTGCTACTAAAAACCCCTAAGAGGTTCGATAGAAGCTTTAATTCAGTGTGCTTTTCAGTGTAATGTAATAGAGCTACAAGAACAATTAAATTCATTGAAGAATATATTGTCAGGAGATATTTTCGACTAAATTAAGGGTGATTGGTTATACTATTTCTTATAGGACCTATTTTGACCTATTTTAATGATTTGGAATACTTAAAGGGAAAAGTTTAAAAGGGTGAGCCCTAAACAATCAAATTAAGGCACACCTCAAAAAATCACTAAAAGAGGTTTTTTTATGCTTAAAAACCCTCAATTCAATCATCTCGGCCTCAAGATGTATGAGATTTCAAGTCTTGAAATGTATTATTCAGACCGTCAATTTTCAAGTGTTTTATCTACACTATTTTTTAATCTTTAAATTTTATAATTAGAAATTAAAATAAATTTTTAGGCAATCACTAAGATTTTTAATATGAAACAACATGTTTCGACCCAGGTGTGCCTTACTTTGATTGGTTAGAGCATCAGCCTTGTACAAACAACACCCATACTTAAATCACATTATAAAAAATAAAAAAATACTAAATAGAAGGTACCAACTAAAAATAGAAAAAAAATAGCTTGACACTTTAACTCAATCAAGTTATTGAAATCTAAGCCAATTAAGAATTAGGTTATCCATATGCAATGTATTGTGTAAATGCAAAGCAATTTGTATGGTAAGTTAATGAAATGCTTTATATAAAGGCATTTAAAAATCAAGTTATTCAAATGCGAGGCACTCTTTAAGTGCAAATAAATTTTTGACATGACATGATAAAAATTAACAACAAAATACATTTCATCAATTTACAACTAAACACCCTCACACCAATAATCACATAACAATGCCAATGTGAGCCAACTTTCATTGTATCTATCTTGATCAATAAGTCAAGTTGAATCCACTCAAACTAACATCAACTTGCTAGTGAAAATGACCGGAATCAATTGAGTCTTATTAAATAGTCATCGCGTGCAATTTCATTAAAACATAATAATTGATCTCCTCCAATATCCAAAATAAACTAATTGATCTCCTCCATTATGTTTGATTGGAATGTAATGGAATTAAAATGCCGAAGATAATTTTATGGTATTTAGAAATAAGAAACCAATCACACTATCAGCGCATGTAAAAATAACTCATTCACAGCATATACATGTCCACAAATTAAACATCAGGCTATATAGAGTTCTGAAGCTCGGGCCCAATGGGCTGGATGGATTCCTAATTAGGCCTGCATAGAAGGGCCCAATCTTTGCGGATAATATTTTGCAGGCAATGGCTTAAAATGATTCATAATCAAGTTTTTATTACCTTTTCAAGCCTGGGTTAGATAAGAGTCTGGCCTGAATCTCACTCGGGCTCTTAGAGCCGAAGCCCAACAAGACAAGACAGCCTAGATACCTGGGCCAGCCAAGGCTAATGGTTAGGCATTTGGCCGGTGCTCAATCCTCCAATTGATATTTGTAGCTTTTTTTGGTAGGTCAATGTTGGGTTTTGAACATGGCCATGGCCGAATCCCATCCTTACAAGAAGAAAAAAAAAACACTAAACGACCATATAAACGGTCTCTTGTGTGTATAGTATGCTCCACAGAAGCGTGCTCTATGCTAACTCCCTTGGGCAAAATAGCCGCTTGGGAAGATTTCACATAAGAAATCTGGGCTCCAAATCAGAATCGATAGATGAATTGAAATTTGTGATCTTCGAACACTTAGATCTTGCTCTTGAAAAACGCATGGTCCCTGTTCAATATTGGGACATTATTTTTTCGAGCACGTACAATGCGTCATTTATTTTCTTTGTTTTTTAGGTTAGTCGCTCATTTGAAGATGTTATTATATCATCAAAATTTGAGGTCCTAAAAAATACTTCTAGGCGTTAATCCAAGAGACAGTATATGCTTCCACTAGAGCATGAAATGACACTAAAGTCTATTTTTTGCAATATTATCATTTGCTTTACATTAGTTTTGTCGAAATCCATTGTCTAAATGACCATACGTTAAGCAACCTGACAAAGAGTTTAAATTTTGTATTTGTTTTATTAATTATGGACCAATCACATTTGAGAATGACAAATCAGGATTCGTGTAGCTGACTCCAAAAAACCACGATGATAATGATGATGATTTGTATATCAATCCTATTTGAGAAGTATCAGACCGAGGACGATTCAGGGTCGGATTGTTACTCTTGAATCACACTGACTATGAATCAAGCCTCTCGTGCATGTTTAGTTTGGTTTATCATTGGGAATTTGCGCTAAACTTTTCAAATGCTTATTATTTTTGGGATAAATACCAATTCGTGTAACCAAACTCTTGTTTTCCACTTTTGCACGTGAGGGAGTCCACTTCTCGTGTGTTATCCGTGCTTACATGATTTTCATTTGGATTTTGTGGTAAGCTAAAAGATTTTATACTCCCACTGGAGTGTACTATCAAGTTACTTCCTAGGCTAAAACCTAATATAAGAGTAATTTTAGGACATCTAGTTTTGGGGAAGCAACTTCTTTAATTAGTAGGTGAAAAAAAATTTGGAATTAAATTCTCTTTGTACTAAATGACTCAAGATTGAATAGAGGCCATCAAATTTTTTTATGGTGAGATTTGAGTGTTGAAAAACACAAAAACTCAATAGTTTTCTTTTAAAAAGAATTCCCAAAATTTTAGACTGGAAAAAAATCTCATAGTTAGATAATTTGACTAAGGGAGCAGATGCACAATATGCTCCTGCAAGAGCATGATGAGGTGTTGGTTGTAATTTAGAAGCATGTTTTTATTTGCGGGAAAGGTTTATGTACTTCCCCTCCAGTATAGAAGATCTATGCTTCCCCTACCATCCAGCCGTCCAATTTTGATAGCCATTCACCGTTTGATTTTAGATCTGACGTCTTAAAGTATTTTATTTTTAGTTTTTTTATACAAATTGTATGAATATGAAATTTGGTGCGTGTCATCTTCCCATTGGGACGCACCTATAAAAAATATGTAAAATAATTTTTTGATAAAATACAATAACCAAAATACCTCTTGAAACTTTCAAGGGTATTTTGGTCATTTTATTTTATTGAAAATATTTTTTAATATTTTTCGCTAATGCTAGTTTAATAGAGGATTGGACGTACAAAATTGTTATGGAAAAAAAAATTAAAAATAAAATTGTATAGTGACGTGATATTGTGATTGAGACAATCTTAGCCCTCCATTCAAAATGGGCGGTAGGATAAGGGGAAGTATATAAATTTTATGTTGTAGGGGAAGTTTAGAAAGCTTGCCCTTTATTTATTGTTTCTCAATTGGTTACTGTCAGTTTTAAAGAGTTGTTCTTGGGCAAAACACCTAGATAGGGTTGGCAAGCCGTGGGCTTCCCCTGGACCTAATCGCCATAGGGCCAGCCAGGGCCACCCTAAACTTGACTGGGCTAAAGAGACCCTGATTCCATTAGGGTGGGCTGGGCTGAAAAATTTTATGAAATAAAGAAAAGTATAAAGAACAAAGGGTCGTGCCTCTCTGGGCCCAATGGAAAAAATATGAGAAAATAAAAGAAAAATATAAATAATAAAAGGGTGCAGTTGGTATACGGATGCATCAGTAGGTGTAGAAGTAAGGTGCACCTTCAAATTTTATCATGGTATATAATTTTGATGTAAAATGTTCTTAAGATTATCTCAAAATCTATTTTTATATCTAATTATAAAATTTAAAATTTCAAAAATAGTTAAAATCAAGTAGATCTATAAACATATGAAAATCTTGAAAATGAACGGTGTAGATAGTATTTTGTAAAATGCACTATTTCGAAGACTTGAAATCTTTTTATTTTTCATGGTCATACATCTCGATGTCGAGATGATCAATCAAAAGGTTTTTCAACATTAAAACTACTTTTTCCGATGGATTTTTTAGGTGCATCTGATAGTTCTACAAGGTTGCATCCTTATATAAACTTTTTCCATAATAAAAAGGCCAGGCTGGGCTAAACGTCCCTCGGAGCAATCGGTCGAACCACTTTAGAATAAGGACATGAATATTATCTCATTACGAAATATTGGAACTTACTATAGAATCCACATACGAATATTTTCTCATTGTCAAATCTTGTAATCTACTTTGGAATCCCCATACGAATATTTTATCATAAAAAGGAATTCAGAGTTTGAATTCCTAAAAACCATTGGAAACTTACAAATTTACAGTATTCAATCTCAAGACATTATTTTGTTTATGTTCAATGTAAAGCAATGTTTTGAAACTAATGGCTGGGGTGAATCATCCATTCCGCACATCTATGTTAGATCCATTTATCGTTGAATTTGATCTAGATCAATCTGGATCGGGTCAAATAAGTGATTTAGAAAAATATTTAAAAATAAAAATAACAAAAAAAAATTCTAAAATAGGGTTCTATGTGGGTATTAACGGGGTTCCATGGAAAAGCACTTTTTAAAAATATATATGAAAGGAGGTTTTTTAAGGGGACCGAGCCGGTACTGATACCTTCTAAGAACCGATCAATTCCGTCAAATTCTTTCTCAAAACCAATTCAGTCCCAGCCAATTCCCGATTTTGATGGGGAATCTTCGGGTTTGAAATACTTATGTAAACCTTTTTTTTTAAGGCAAACTTTTTATGCTTCCCCTACAGCGTAAAACTTATATGCTTCCTTTTATCCAACCGTCCATTCTGAATGGACTGCTGAGATGACCCCAATGTCACGTCTCTTCACTATTTTATTTTTAATTTTTTTTAGAAATTATTTTCACGCCAAATTTTGGATATCCACTCCTCTCTTAAACTGGCATTTATAAAAAATATAAAAGCAATATTATCAATAAATTAAAATGATTAAAATAGCTTTAAAAGTTTTAAAAGGTATTTTGGTCATTATATTTATCAAAAAAAATTAAAAATATTTTTCCTATGTGCATTGAGATATGTGCTGAATTTTATATTCATACAACTTGTAAAAAAAAAATAAAAGTAAAATGTTGAGACGTCGGATCTAGATGTAACAGCGTGTGGCTAAATTGGACGATTGGATGGGAGGGGAAACATATATTTTTTATGCTACAGGGAAGTATAGAAACCTTTCCCTTTTTTCCTGCTCATACGTGGTATGATGTATGATTTTTACTCCAGCGAGCAGTTAACATTTTGCTCCCGCGAGACTATGTATTCCTCTGCGAATTATATGGAAAATAATAATACTAAATAAAAGAGCGGGTCCCGCTTGGCTATCCAGTATCGAGCTTGTTCGAGAGGATAACAAGAAAGAACAGAGAGAAAAAAGACTGAACTAAAAAGAAGAAGAGAAAAAAACCATGGCTTCTTCTGCAATAATGGCGACTCTTCATCTCCAGGGTCTGAATTATCTTCTATACAAGAAGCCACAAGCTTCAAAAATGGTAATCCGCTCGGTTTTCTTGACGAGGAGCGGCCATTGCCAGCCTCCTCGAGCTCAATTGGGGGAACCCAGGTCACAGAACCTAGCTTCTTTGAGCCGAAGGCTTTTCCTCTCTGAAACGGCCGCCATTTCGGTGGCTTTGCCTTCTCTGGTGAGGTTTGAGGGAGAAGCTAAGGCAGACGACGGGCTTTCAGAGTGGGAAAGAGTTTATTTGCCAATTGATCCTGGTGTTGTGCTTCTTGATATTGCCTTTGTGCCTGATGAACTTAATCATGGTGAGTTCACTCTCTCTCTTTCTTTCTCTCTCTATTTTTTTTTTTTCTGGAAATTGTACTCTTTTTCTAGGTTTGTCATGTAGCTGGTAACTGTTGAACTATGTGTGTGACTGTTTGATGAGTTATAGTAACTTTGCACGGATTATGGAATAATCAGGTTTAGGATTTAGTTGCATTGATAATTGAAGCAGTGAGTTCTTCAGGAGTTTTGGTTGTTGAATTGCATTTACTGAGTTTTCATGGAACTTAATGCAGTTTATTGCATCAAAATCGCGCATTATTCTTCATCTTCATCGCTATATTATATGATTTTTACTATTAAATTCACAAAAATTAATTAATAAAAACTTACTATAATTCTCTGCAAATTTATGTTATATGTAAACATGAAATGAAAGCAAGAACTGTGTCAACAATTTCTCATTTCTATACAGTGTAAGATATCTTCTTGACTAGGCAACATGGAGAACTATAAGAATTGCTTATGTTTTACAGTTTTTCAGGTGAGATGGACTTTTTAATAGTGGTTTTACTGTTTTCTAAGAATCTGATAATGCTTGATAATGGTGTTTTGTGTCTTCAAAATGGGAATGGATTTCTCTCATTTTTGCGTTTACTGAACGATATATGCTAAATGTACAAATCAAATCCACCTGACCCATCTACCCGAAAGGTTGAATTATTCCATGTGCCTTGTATATTGGCTTGTAGGCACGGATGCAAAACTCTATAGACTTCGAAGCTTCTCTGTAAAATGTAGCTTGTATATAATGAAATGAAGACACAGCAACTTGGCAAGCTTATATCTTTTGCTGCTTTCAGTGCATTTATTCCACGTTAAAAGAAGTCCTCAGAGTGTTTTTTTATCTTGTATTTGTAATTTTTATTTCTCAGGTTTTCTTTTGGGTACAAGGCAAACTATTTTGGAAACAAAAGATGGAGGAAACACGTGGTTTCCTCGTTCAATTCCATCGGCAGAAGATGAAGACTTTAATTACAGATTTAATTCCATCAGCTTCAAGGGCAAAGAAGGTTGGATTGTGGGTAAACCAGCTATCTTATTGTACACCTCAAATGCTGGAGAAAGTTGGGAAAGAATACCTCTGAGTAATCAACTTCCTGGGGATATGGTATTAATCATTCTCTCTCTATATATATTTCAATAAGAGTCTTTGCTATATTTATTTATATTCCACAAGATTCCTCAGATTGGTTCTTTTGATTATTTTTTTCATGTTATTTGTATATAATGCAGCCAAAATTCAGCTCATAATTATTGGGATTGCAGGTGTATATCAAAGCAACTGGTGAGAAAAGTGCAGAGATGGTCACAGATCAAGGAGCGATTTATGTCACTTCAAACAGAGGGTACAATTGGAAAGCTGCAGTTCAAGAGACCGTTTCGGCTACTCTTAACCGGTATGTTTCACTGAAAGTTTAGAGTAAGATATCACTGTTTTGGAATATAGTTCAAAGCCCTTCATTTTGATATTTTTATCCACTGTTGAAAAAATTTATTTGTCTCTTGTGGAAGCTAAACAGTTGTCAAATTATTGCTGTGAATGTTCTGGATTGAGGGCCTGGGGGGCAATTGAATGCGACAAATGCTAAGCATCTGTCCTAGAGCTATCCAAAGAGGAACAATTCCTTTCTCTTTTTCTGAGATAATCTTGACAAGGCAGTTATAATATGCATTTCATGCTTTCTAGAGGCTGAACTTTGGTTCTGCACTGTCTTCAGAACTGATTTTAAAGATAGTCCAATTTTCAGATAATTGCAATTTCAGCAATCACTATGATTCATGGCTAATGCATAATGTAATTAGACTAAACGGTAGGTCATTGCTGAATCCCTCATAACGTAAGTACGATTGTTCATCTTGCAGAACAGTTTCCAGTGGCATTAGTGGTGCAAGTTACTATACTGGAACTTTTAATACAGTAAATCGCTCTCCTGACGGAAACTATGTTGCTGTTTCGAGCCGTGGAAATTTCTACCTGACTTGGGAGCCTGGGCAGGTGAACTACATTTAGCTTTAGCTATTGGCAAAATAGATATGTGATAGGAGCTATATTTGGAATTAACAAAGGTGGGTTTTTGGATTATTAGAAAAGAAATGCACGTCATCTTTTTGGTCGTGTTTGTAGAGCTTTGTGTTTTTTACATTCAATCTTTGGGAGGTTCTCTGATTAAAACACAGAAGCTTCAAAGAGCATAAATTTGCCTGCTATTTTGGTTTCTTTGAAAGACAACACTTTACTAATAGACGAATATATCATGAGATTTACTTTTGATGCCTTCATCTTCTTTCATTAATGCAGCCATATTGGCAACCACACAACAGAGCAGCTGCACGAAGAATACAAAACATGGGGTGGAGAGCTGATGGTGGACTTTGGCTATTAGTACGAGGTGGTGGACTGTATCTTAGCAAAGGAACCGGGGTAAGGAACATGAGAACCAAAAAAAGGAACAAAATGAAAGTGGAATGATAAAGGTTATTTTTGGCATGATACTACAGTTACCATTGGGTGATCTTTGTAGAAGTTGTGCTCTTTTTAAGTCATGCTGACGCTTTAGGGCTCGATATAATTTCTTTTGAAGGCCCCTACATGCCCTCTACAACTTCGCTAAACAACTGAGAAATTAACCACAGTTTTTACTGGTCTTTTCATGTTCATGCAGGAGATAAAATATGGCATCTTTGTATCTTATTTTCTACTATTTATATCATTATGTGACTATATTGTTGCAGAGAGTTAGTCTATTTGGTTTCTGAAGTCCCTCATTCAGAATATGCTTATTATCCCATATGGTAACTTTGCATCATAAATGTTAAATATGATCATGATAATGGGGTAGGGGTCGTAGCGGTAGCATCACTTGTGCCCCAGCTAAGGTCTAAGCTTCCATTCTCACCTCACACATTCAAAAAACCACTAACGATTTAGAAAAACGGGTAGGAGCTCGTCATCCCCACTGAATTACCCAAAAAATTGTTAAATATGAACGTGTGGTTGGAGTTTCTTCAAATGCGTGAGTTTTACAGATTACCCAATGTTTTGGTTTTGAACATAATTCGATGAATGATTGACTATTCTGATATTTTTCAGATCACAGAGGACTTTGAAGAAATTCCAGTACAAAGTAGGGGTTTCGGCATTCTTGATGTTGGTTACCGTTCAAAGGTAAGATGTGTTTGCTAACAAAATATAGCTGTCTACTACCATGTTGGATTTATGCCATACAAATTTTATGTATGACATACGATACACAGCCAGGTAATTCACCATCTATTCTCAAGATGCACAATGTAGATGTACCATACTGTGAATGCCAAGATATTCATCCCAGATAAGGATGGAGGATTCCTTGGCTGTGTATTATGTACCACACACAGGATGCACATAAAAACAATTACTTTGTGAAATTCACAACTATATCTTGATTTTAACTTGGAAGCTTTTGTGGGCACCAGGATGAAGCTTGGGCAGCTGGAGGCAGTGGCATTTTATTGAGAACAATGAATGGTGGAAAGACTTGGATCCGGGACAAAGCTGCCGATAGTATTGCTGCAAATCTCTACTCTGTAAAGTAAGTTTTTTTTTTTTTTTGGCTGTTTTTTACTTCTGTAGTCTTTTTCACCCAAGGCCTTCCCTTTGATCATAAGGAAAATATGAGGACTATAGTGCCTACAACACATGCAAAGCTCAGGAAAGCAGTTCAAAAACTTGAAAATGTCAAACCAGTACTTAGTATTGCCGATATTCTTGGATGCTTGTTTTACCACTGAATTAAAACATGCTAGGTGGGTACTTCAAGTATATAGGAAGGGTAAAATAATAAAGGAGCGTGTTTAACCTACTCCCATGGGAGCACATTATACACTTGCTCCCTCAGGCAAAAGAACTGAAATTTTAGGATCACTTTATAAGCAACATATGAATAATTTCAGAAAAAGAAAGAAGACTTATAATTCCTAAATGGTTGGTCGCTAGGTTGATGAGGTTACGTCCCCAAACTTTTGGGCCCTTAAAAAGTACTCCTGGATATGATTTTACCAGATTGAGTAAAATATGCTCTCCCCAGGGTATAAAATCTTTTGGCACAATAAAATTCATGTACTTTCCTGATATTCCAAGTTCGATGCAAATATCCTGATACTCCCGAGTGTTCAGACCACCTGCATGATCTGATAAAGTTTTATTGCAAACATTTTGTACAAGATAAAGTTGGACAGGAAAAACACAAGATAACATATGCATAGTGTATGTGTAGCATATAAATTAGGAAAGTTGCACATCCAATGCCAAAGGATGCATAAAAAATCATCTTGATACATCAATTATCATCTGATATTTTCATAAGATTTATTTCAGACATTTTGTATGGGACAAAGTTGAAAAGAAAAAGCACAAAGACAACAGACACAATTCAACCTAAGGATAGCAAATAAACAAAACAAGCCAACAACCCATTAGAATTGCACAATTCAATGCCAATTTGCATATACAAAAATCTTCTATTCACATCAAATTGATCTCATTGTGTTTTATACATACTCTACATTTCTCTTTGGACCCCTTTTCATTGTTCATGCAGGTTCATCGACGAAAAGACAGGGTTTGTTTTGGGGAATGATGGAGTGTTACTGCGGTACCTCGGCTAGTATTGTTTTGCTTGTTAAGCAATGTAAAAGTTACAACTATGATGCATTTCATCATAAGAATGATATGAAGCATTCTTTGCCTCAATGAATCGATCCATGCGAAATAAATTTTTCTTGATACAAATTCTCTCTCTCTCTCTCATGGTCGGAAGATTTTGTGTGTCTTCTTCACATGGATCCTGCAAAAAGGGCAGCGCGAAACAGCAGAGCAACATCTGTGACACAATACATGGCCACAAGGAACAAACATTGTATCAATCTCGACACCGAGGCAGACACGGCATGACCATGCTGATTTTGCCGCTTCTGCTTCTTTTGCAGCTGTGTCAGCCCTCTCCTGTAAATACCAAAAGGAAAAAGAAGAGAACAATGGCTCACAATTATGCTCTAAATTCGAAAAATGGTGCCATTGATTTTTTTTTTTTTTCTCTTTGGGATCTTCGCGTACCTATGATTTCTTTCTTTTTTGAAAATAAATCGTGCCATAAGATCTCGTATGTTTCAAGAAGAAAATGCCGCAAACTAATTTTTCGAATTCTATCTATCCAGCTGCCGGAGATTGATTAATCCAAAATGTGAAATTGTATAATCTAGGGTTTTAAAACTAAACCTAAGTCCACTCAGACTCGGCATTTCGCTTAGCCGAGTTCTTGTGTACAAATTTGGGAAATAAAAAATTAAAAAAATCATAAACATTACATTTTTTTCTAAAATCAATTTATAAACACTATATATATGATTTTGATTTTTTTATTATGATTTCTTCTTCTTATAAAATCCCATTTTTATAGCTTCCCCTTCCTTTGGATTTTTTTAATCATTTCTAGCTATAAATCATTTTTTCTAAATCCATCTTTTAAATATTTTATTCCATCTTATTTGCGCTTTTAATGTTGTTTATAGTTTATTATTTTTTCTTGTTATTGTTTTCTGGGCTTTGTACACTACTGGGGCGAGTCTACTCAAGACTTGCCTGAGTTAATCGGTTCATGCAGGGCCCAAGTCCCAAGCCTGAGCTGATTCAATGAACCTTGATATAATCCAATGGAGTAAGAAGAAGCCACAGTAAGTTAGGTCAATGGATGGTGTTGAAATCAGTGGGAACCATCATTGGGGTCATGTCCTGTTCAAGCAGGTCCCAGTCTCCATCACCATCCACCATTTCATAGCTGGTTATGACCTCAATGAATTATGGCTTTCACACAGTCGATTGGACATTAGTATATGCTACTTTTCCCAGCTAAAATTAATCCTTCCCTTGAAATTGAGATTAATAATATCCTTAAAATAAGGAATAAGCAATAGATGAACCTGTTCGAGCAAAAGTGCAGCTTGGGACTCCTTGAGCTGTTCTTGAAAAAGCAGAGTGGTTTGCAATAGTGTTTGATTCTCAACATCCATCGAGAGACCTGCTGCAGAGAGTATATCTTGTACTGCTTGCACTAATTCTGTTGTAGATACTTTGCCGTATTGGAGGTCCTTCTGCTACAAAAATTTCAAATTTTTATTATGCTTGTTTATGGTCACTAGATGTGGCATCTATTCTTTAGTTTTCTATTTCAGATATTTCGGATTGCATGCATTAACAATGGTAAAATGTGCATTTTCCAATGACTCGAGACACAAAATGCTTGGAACATTTGATTTCTATGACTGGCTTGACACATATGCTCACTGTGCACCTGTCCTTCTCTTTATGCAACCAATTTATAGTTGGAGAAAAGACGTCCCATGGGACATAATTTGTTCATTTGGTCATGTGGTTCGAACACAGTTTGGGGTTTTTGATGGGCCCCAAAACTCTCAACTTCTGTCTATAAGACTCAAAAATCAATTTAGGAGGAAAAGGACATGGAGTTCAAAGGGTGAAAGAAATCAAAATTTGCTCCAAGATTGGATCTAAAATTGTCCATTCTAATGGACATCAAGAAATTGATCTTAGGGCTAATCGAAAGTCCCTTGTTGAAATTTTAGCCCAACTAGGTGTTTTTAGCTATGGGCCCAAACATATAATTTTCTCTTGCGGGACCACCATATAACTGCCCTTTATAGTTTGTGGGGCATTTTTGAGAATTGGCATGCATGTTAACAAACAGAAGACTGTCCAATGCAGATATTAAAAAGGTGGGGGGAGGGAGGAAGTGGATGCATGTGGATATACTAAGCAGGGAAGGCATGCGATAGTCCATTAGACTATGGGTAGACTATGGGAAAACCACAGTCCATCAGGGTTATGACTGTCCATGCAATGAGAGAGAGAGAGACTTATCACAAGTGGAAAGAATGAGTCTCAAGAGAGAGAGAGAAAGGCCCATCACAAGTGGAAAGTGTGAGTCTCTCTCCATCTTCCATTTCATAAAACAGTCATAGCTCCAATAGGCTATGGTTTCCACAATCAAATGATACAGTATTGTACTTCACATAGAGAAAGAAAATGAAGTGTAACTACCTGAGCTGGTTTTTTTCCTGTTTTGCCACCCCCATCATCTTTCACTAACCTAACCTGTTTCCCCCTCTCGGTTCCAGAATGTCCAATCTGAACAGTTTCCTGCACAACAGATGAAGACCTCCCTTCTGAATCAGTCAACATGCTTTTGAACGAGTAAACCCTCGAAGAAAGAAGATAACTGGTCTCCCCAGGAGCTGTCTCCACCAAAAACCGATAAAGAGCCTGACCAGCTGAGGGTCTCACATTCTCAGGAACTCTGCCATATCTCAACTTCTCTCCATCTTTGTCCGGTTTCCAAGCCACAATTTCTCCAGCATAAAAGGGCCGCAAAGGATGAAAATGCACTTGAAGAGAATCCTGGGGAATTAGCTCCTTGCCCACAATATTATACGTCCCTATCTCTTCCTTCCCTGAACCCAGTTTCAGAATGCCCAAAAGTGCTTTCTCTGAGTTTTCAGGAGCAGAGAAGAGGGATCCAATGGGTAGTGTAAGAGGAGAATCCATAATCTGGCTCACAACAATAGCAAGAACGTCAGTAAGAGGAATAAACTCAGGAGGCTCAGCAACTAGGACATGGGTCTTTGATCTATCGACAAAGTGTAGAGTTCGATGCCCTAATTCTTTTTCCCAGCCTGATATAACTGATTCTTTGGTTACACGGGTTATGTCCAGATTCCTTGGAAGTAGCAGAAACCTGGTATAGATAGAGCACGAAAATTGTAATTTCTCAGCCATGGTTTTTAGCAAGCTTTGTACCTTCTCCAAAGTTAAATCTCTAAACATGAGTACATAGTCAGATAAGTTGCGGAGAATTGTCCATAGAGCAACCTGGAATGATTGGCTCAAGATCTTATCATTGATGGATGTAAGTGTAACAGGCCCAATATGATCCAAGGCCTGTATGGGTTGCTTCTCATCCAGTTCCTGCATCAAATAAAGCATTCCAAATCATTAGGTAAATAATCTTAAGACCCAAACTGATAGTATTAGTGCTAGATGTAAGGAAAGTTAAAATGAAGAAAACCTAGAAAATTTGTTTGATATTTTTGGCCTCAGCTGAAGAATAGATCTCAGATTCAGACATAGTTTCCATTCAAAATTCGCATGTTTCAGAATAGCAAACATAAAGGTGTTCAATTTCGGAGTGAATTACAGCCAAAACTTCAGATTGAAACCAGTAACATAGTCACATTTCACAGAAGCTAAAGTTTTCCATCATCTAATGGATTCTGATCGATGGTACTCCAAGGCTATATACACGGTACATTCTCACTGGTGGATGGTTGGAGATCAACTGTACCAGGCGAAGTCCCTGTGGGCCAGAGTCTAGTTAAACTCGAACCACCATCAATGGGAAGAGACTGTGGATGTAACCTCAGAATACCATGTACCACAGTCCATCAGAGTATGATCCAGTTCTCCCAAGAGATGTTTGCTTATTTGGCTGATAGAGCGGGCTAATGGCCTGCACATGGGTCTCGTCCATTGTACCCATTGGGCTGTATGCCAAAGTGTCAAAATAAATTTTCAATCAAAATTTGAACCCATGCCTTAAAGGAGTTTCAATTACCTCCACAACCATCTCAGAGAGCTTTTTAACACCTAGCAGTGCACATATCTTCTCAGGAAGATCTGGGTGAACAAATCTTAGCCTGGAAGTCTCTATGTCATTGATGAACCTAGAGCCATAAGCATCAACATATATACAGGTTCTTGCCAGAACAAGCCTACACCCATCATCTGGAACTATCACATCTGAGATAGAAATTGATCCTTCTGAACCTGAGCTGGCAGTCCCTTCAGAGATGAAGTGTAAAATCTCCATTACAGCACGAAGTTCATTTGGATTCAGACGTTGATAACCACATGACTGTTGGATCTTCAATAGAAGATCCTTAGCACATGAAAGAGAGAAATGATCTTGAAGCCCAATGTCTTTAAGGATCTTCATGAATGGGAGATACTGGGCGGGGAGTTCGAATGCAAAGGGGGAGAGATTGATTGTGAGACGTGCAAAAAGAGAATATGCCGTAACCAGTCGTGTCCCATTGGCAAGCGGAATGAATGCAACTTTCCGTAACTCTGATATATCTGTCAATGAAAAACTCAAACATCTCAACATGTACGCATGTTCTTGTTTGTATGTATTGGAGTCCTCTGCATAATCGTGTTTGCCGAGGACTTTTCAAAATTTTGATATATCCCTACCTCCCTCCCTCCCCCTCCCTGCTCCCTCGCCTTCCACACCACCATCACCCCCCTACCTCACTCCCTCCCTCCCTCTCCCTCACGCTCTCTCCCTCCCTCTCCCTCTCCCTCTCCTTCTCTCTCTCGCTCTCCCCTCCCTCTCCCTCTCCCTCTCCCTCTCCCTCTCCCTCTCCCTCTCCTCTCTTCCTTCCACACCCCACCTTCAAAAAATAATAATAATAACTACAGTTTCTTAGCTTTCTTTATTGGTTCTTACATCAATTCGTTTCCTTTTTACTGCTTTTATTACCTTTCAGTTTTTTAATTTTCCTTTACTTTCCTTTGGTAATTTTTTGGGTAAATAAAATATTACTTTTTTTTGGTTTAATTACTAGCTACTTTTAATTTCATTATCAGTGCAGTGGATTGGTGGTCAAATACACTGAAAAGTAACATATATGCTCACCTTTAGCTGAAAGGGAATGCCAAAGCTTCTCCAAATATTTCAAAACTTCATAAGAAGCATCTTCAATGGAGATCATGCTTGAGGAAGTAGGCCAGCGTGCAAGGGTGTCTTCACCCCCATTTCTTCCAACTATCTGAAAAATTAGGAGTGATCAATTCAAAGCTAGAAAATCTTTCAGGTTGAGATGGACCCAAGACAATCTGGAAATATTAAAGTTGAGAGGCCCATTTCCTCAACTCAGCTGGTTCATCTAGTTTAATCAAAGGAAACTTTTCATTCAATTGAATTATGACATAACTTCTGCTAATTCAGGATATCAGTTTCTGGGACTCTAATACCAGGACTATTAGCTGAACCGACAGAACTGTCAGGCAGCTTCTCAGGTACAGACTGCGCTTCAGTAAGCGATTCTAGCCAATGGAGACTGATTCGGTAATTAAGACTTCTTTTTATACTTTAAAAAAAAAAACACTAAGATTGTAATTGAGAGAGGAACTAGGCTTCAGGGTTCAGACTGAGACAACTATTTTCAGACTTTTAGTGGTTTTGGTTTTAGTGAATTAAAAAATCAGCCCTAAACTGACAGGTCCGCCAAAGTAGTGGATACATTTTCAATAAAGATCGCTTTCTTTATGTAGATAAAAATGTTGAGTAACAATCTATTCATTTAACCAAGCATAAAAGACAATGCGGGAAAAATGAAACAGAAAAGCACCAAACAAATTAGCATAAACAAAGTTATACCTGGAGATGTCTCAATACTGTAGAAAATACTGGTGGAGTCCTCAAATGTAATGCTCCCCAAGAGAACTCAGGAGGAATAATCTTCGGTCTGGCTAGAATCGGTGCACAACTCCATGCCAGAGGCCAATCTTTCAAGAGAATTGCTTCATTATAGGATGCAAGCACTCTCTTTCCACCTTTCTTCCCCTCAATTTCTGGCAACCCTTTTTCAGCAGGTACAAACACGATCTTGCTGAGGACATCACAGAAGTGACTGCCATATAAAACTGCAAAGTTTCCTAAGATAGCTTCCACAACTGATCCAGCTAAGGACCACAGTTCAGAAGGTAATTCACTTTGGGAGTTCAGGAATCCCACATCAAAAGCATCTGGATCTTCTGTACTTTTCCAGGCCTCAGATCCCATCATTTCTACTTTTCGAGCGCAATCGAGTATTGTGTCGGCTTCTGAGGAGGTCCTTAAGCTTGTTTTGCGCAAAAGGCGAAGCCATGCCTCAGAAGTGAACCTCTCACCAGGGAACTTGATTCTTTCCCCAGAAAATACCGATTTGAGTAAAGAATCACTGGGGTCTAGTAGATCCTTGGGTTTGTATAACTGTGCACAAGATTCATCGGCACTTCTAACAAATTTAGTCTCTTTCAAAGCAGCAATTACTGTAGAATCAGACTGTAAAGTATCCCAATTCATAATCAGATACATCAAAATTAAATCCTGGTCATGCTCAGTTTTCTCTTCAAACCTGTTTAAAGCAAACCTCACAAGTATCTCTTGGTTGTGCAATTCTGGGATACCAAGGGCATGGAAAAAGAGACTACCACCCATAACAGTTGAATGAGAAAAGCATTGTTCATCGTAGGGCTGAAAGAATGCATTTGGAGATATAATACATTGGTTTTGCCCATATATACGTGTATACTTTCCCACAACTGTCTTAAAGATGGGGAGTTCTCGCAACATATCAAGCTCTTCTCTTATGTAAACTTCAGGAGATGAAGAATCAAAATCTGAGGCAAAAAGGGTAAATAGTTCATCACAAACTTCATCAGAGAGAGAAGCTGGTTCAGAAGGATATCCAGCTTGTTTAGCAGCCAATAGCTTGGAAATGATAGCTTGCCCAAGAGTTTGACCTTGTCTAGGTAAACAAGATTGTGGTGGGTTGTATTCCAGAAAAGATACATCATATACAGGTAAATTACATTCATTTAGAAATGATAGCAACCAAGGGTATCTTTTGTTGGTCATTTCATATGCTGTAGTGTATGAGCTTGACTCATCAGAAGTGGGTTCCATCCTGGGGGGAATAAACACCAGGTTGCTGTGTTTGACTCGGCACAATATTGGTTTATGAAGAAAAGCAGGAATGAGGGGCCAATTGGAAAAGTATGAAAGCTCACCAGAGACAAGGATCCTCCAAAAGAGTTGTATCCAATCAGGGGATGGACCCTTGCCTTGGGGACCTGAACTATTCTCCCAAGGTACCCAAGGGTTCTTGTTCCAGTTCAAGACATAATCAACCCATTGCTCATCCAAAACTAGCCTCAGATGCTTAGAGAGTAGGAGGGGAGAGAAGATATGCAATTTCAAAAATCCATGTATAATTTGGTTTGAGAAAAATCCAGCTAGTATGGGCCTCTCCAAACATAGGGGGTCAATAAATTTTGCAGCTAAGGGGCGCATTAACAACTGCTGTTCTTTGCTTCCTATCCAAAGTTCAGTCACCCCTAATTTTACAAGATGCTTTGTTGCAGTCGGACAAGGTAAACCTTTCACCTCGGCAGCTATGGCAGGCACACCTGTTACGTCGCTGAAAAGGGCATCTCCACGCCCTGAAGGTCCTCCAGGCCTGCTAATATCTTCTACAACCCCCCGACCTAAATCATACAATGCTTTACCAAAATTCGTCATCATATCAAGTGGATCTCCCCCTGGGCTCTGAGTTTGCGCACGCTGTGCTCTCTGCATGTTCAGCCTCCTCATTTGGGTTTGACCAGGAGAAAGTGAATCCAAATCATGTGTATTATTGCGTAGATTACCACTTTCAGGAAGAAATGCTTCAGTACCATCCAAAGTACTTTGTTCCCTGGATACATCAAACTTATTGGGATGGTCCAAATCAATATCAGATAAACAATACTCAAAAACATCAACAAATGTTTCAAATGATCGAAGCACAATGGATGTAGGTGATGTTTTCAATAGGTCCCTGACAATCTTTGGCTTAATTTCTCTTGCTACAATTCCCACAGCTTGAATTTCACTGACCAATTCCCATGGCACTGAGAAAACAGGGTAGTGCTCCTTGATGAAGCTATAAACTGTCGAACGGGGTGAATGATCAGTGGGCCCCATCCCAGGATGAGCAAGAAACATACCTTCTTCGGCCTTGACTATGCTTCCACCATAAAGTTGCCAAACAGGGAGGTCAACAAGGCGCACATAGAAAGGCCGTATCACTTGTTCAATTAAACATTGCCAATCAGCCTCAAGCGCATGGGATGACTGTGAATTATTAGAAGCACCCTTAGATCGACCAGGAGACAAAGAATGTTGTTTAGACCTTGGCCAGAATGAGTAAATCTGATCCCCATAAGCTCGCAAAATTTGACCAACATCATGGGATGAAGGTGATTCCAAACTTGAAGTCATGGGATCCTTCCTTAGCTTTTGAAACTCTAGCACCATTTCGACATATGAGTCACGAACACAAGACATCAACTCGCTGTTCCAAGCTGCCATTAACTGATCACGAATATCATGTTGCATTCCTGATGAGGTCACGGGGTCCTGGTACTTGAACAGATAGCGCCCACCATTGTGCCAAACAAGAAAATATCCCAAAACAGTAACAGGCAAATCGATAACTCCAGAAAGTGGTAATGGAGATAAAATAAAACTTGATGAATGGATGCGGTAAGGATCTCCATTTTGTGAAATGTGTGCTGCAACCCCAGCAACTGGTGTTAGGTTGTACGCGAGATACCGCCTGAAAATTGATATGGTTGAGACATGCTCAAGATATATTGCACATAATGCATGATAATATTGGATAAGAGTAACAGATGCACTTAACTGGAGAAAGTAAAGAAACCAGTTACTATTATCAAAGAATAGACCATGGATACTCTTAAGATGTTCATGCATCATACTTGAATAGGGTTCAAGATAGAGAATGAAGACTATTCCAGAAACAGAAAACATCTCACCAAAGTATAAATGAATTGTAATTTTAGATCGTGCTTTTTCTTTCTTTTTTTCTTTTTTATTGGGCAAAGATATCATTTAAATGAGCAATCAAGGGGTACATGAAGTTTCACCAGTGGTGAAGACAGTCAGAGACATTAATATATGGTACATGGGGTTGTTGATTCTCATAAAGCAAAGAAACTAGACCAGATTACGAAAATATCATTTATGGTTATGAGCAATCAAGTATATAGTAGGTGTCACAAGGGGTGCAGACAGATAGAGCAATCAGGAGTCGAGGAAACTGGACCAACACCCACTTCTAGCAAGGGAATTTGCCTCCACATCAGAGAACATGATGACAGCAAAATTCTAACTTGTGGGATGCGTCAAGGATCTCTAGGATATTTGCCAATCTCCATGGTCACGGAGAGTCTTTCTGTACAACAAACTAACATATTTTGTGAGTGACCTTCCACAACCAGAGGGCTAGAGAAAATCTAGGTGAAGCCCAGTTGGAGGCAGTTCATAGATTTCTACAGTATCCTAAGTGCTCTCATGAGTCACTTCATGCTTGGGTTGCACGTGTGACGTGAATGGGGGAACGTGACACCACCGCATAGGAATCAAAGGGAAAAGCATGAAAAACATTGAGGAATCACATGCATTTCCCACTTTCTCAGAAAATAGAGTAGCACTAGTTTCAACAAACTGTATTTAGGGAATTATTTCCAGAATATTCAGGAACCGATGATGTTCTAGTACTAAATCCATTAAAATTTTGAAGAACTTGTTACCTTGGAAAAGAATCGCAAAAAATCATGATTTCCAGCTTATCATATGATCAAAGAGAGCAATAAATGATAATATAACAACTTAACATAAACAGCAAGCTTGAAACATGGGCAATAACATGACACTGCAAAGAAGCCAAATATTCCCAAAAGAGGGAAAAAAAGGAGAAAACAACTTCTAATTTGCATGGAGGTTCATTCACTTATTCATAGACTCAACGCATTCACTTATTCATGGACTCAACGCATGCTTTGCACAGGCATACCTATCTAGGGCCATGTTCCTTGTTTGTCCCGATCCGAGGGTAAGGACAACCAGCCATTTGTCAATGACTTCCCTCCCATCTTGAATGATCCGAACATCTATTACGCGTGCTTTTGTTGCAGTGCTTGAGCTACCAAACAATCTTGATATCTGAAACTTTCTCCATTTCTTTTCTGAAAAAGGATTCCTCATAATAGCAGATAAGGAATCAAGGTAAACACCATACTCCTGACACATATGAGTATCTCCTTCACCCCAAGTTGACACCTCCACCTAATGAAAATAAATATTATGATATATTAATATTAAGAAATAAAGTGCAATATTCCCTATATTTTTCAAAGCATTTTAAAGGAGTGGAAAGCAGAGAAGAGCAAGTATTAATTCCATAATCCAGTTCTCCATATAAAAATCCAAAAGAACGAATCAGAACTTATAAAAAGTATAATTTTAAAAAGTCTCTAAAAGTAAACACCATACATGAGCATGCTTACAAATTTCAAAAGAAGGCAATAGAACATAAGTGGTGAAATGATTATAAGAGAACAGAATATGAGACCAGTGATTGTTCAACATAAGCATGCATTTCTCAAACCATTAAAGAATATATCAAAATACCATGGTGATTGTAAAATGATCAAGGGTAATTAATTCTGTCTGTACATTCCATACACTCTCATGGGGACTTATCCTAAGCTTCTCAGATTCTCTCTAAGCCACAAATGTGACTCATAGAAGAAAAGCATAAGCAACAAAAAGAAATGGAAAAATATATATAATCTACAGTTTGGAACGGAGCAAGTCAATATAGCAAATGGGATACCATAAAAACTAATAAACGTTTTGAGAAAATATCCCTAAAATGTTCAAACCTCTTTTAGAAACTCATTAAGATAGTCAAATCAACCAATTCATCAACAAAGTCATTACTTTAAAAAGATCATTTCACTCAAGTACCTCGTCAACTATTTTGTTAAAAAATGCCCAAAATTCCCTATTCTGAGCTTGGAATACTGAACATGTAAGGGTACTTTTATGATTTGGCCCCACTAAAGTGGCCTTGAATGCCAAAGGTATGCCTACTTGTTCCGGGTTCCAAATCCAGAAATTGTTCTTTAATTCAAATATCTTGCTCTGTGTTTTGGATGCTCTGGGTTTGGAAACCGAAACATGTGATTTTTCCATCGAACCTTGTGTTCTGGGTTTAGATCCAGGAATAATCAGGGGCATTTTGGTAATTTAGCTCACTCGTATCACAGGCTTAATCATCAAAATGCACCTGCTTGTTCACAGCTCCAAAACCAATACAAGGGTATTTTGGATATTATCTAATAGAATAGTTGGGGACATACATGAGTAATATAATCCTTCTAAAGTAATCATTTTCTTTATATATTGGTTGATTTGACCACCTCAATAAATTTTTTTTCAGATAGTTTAAATATTCTAATAATATTTTTCCCCAAATTTTTAAACAGTCCCAGATAAAATATTAGGCAAGCAAAAATTTTACCTGTAGAATAGACTTTAAGAATAATAAAGTTGTAGATAAAGGTTCCAAAAATCTATCAAATATGTGCTTCACTCTCCGGGAACCGGACTCTATTCCTTCTGCCATGCACTTGGATGATAAGGGCAAGCGAATAATTGTGGAACCTGATAAGGAACAAGCGACATCTTGACCAATCAACAAGGGGTGAAATTGATCACGGAATCTCTCCATAAGATTTGCACCTGCAAGACATAAAAATTGCAACTAAGATGTGCTCTATCCGAATCACAACATACACAGCAAAGTACAAAAGCAAACAATATAAACTGCATCCAAAGGTCAAATGATAGTTAAAAGGAACTTGATCCAAAGTTTCCTAAAAGTAAATTTTCTTTAGTAAAATCAACCTAATCCATTTTCAACAGTGATAGATTCTATCTAAGAGGAGTAAAAAATTTAGTTGGGATTAAACTCCAAAAAGATATTGGCCAATAGACATAACAGATCTAAAGGTTTAGTCAAAAATTATTAAACCACAAAGAAAAACATTTGTTTGACATGAACATTGCCAACCAATAAATTTGTTGGCACTTTGGATCATCATCCTGCAGTGGTTGCCACTTTCAATAAATATAAAACAAAAATTATTGACATTCAGATGTAATTTCACAATATCCTGCATGTTGCACATAGCGAAGTGGCTATTGAGGAAAACCCCACTAATACTGAATAAAGTAACTAACAAAAACCCTCATTATCATGAACAACAGTAAATGTGACAATATCCAACTTTTCTTCAATATGAACAAGATGTGATTTGAAAGTTCTTTCAAGGGTAGAAGAACAGAAACATACCAATGCCCTGTCCACCCCTTCCACATGTCCCACACATAAGAAGTGAAAATGGGTGATATGTTTCAAATAAACAAATACTTTTGAGATAAGAGAAATTGATCAATCGCCGTGACATATCTAATATCAACAAAATTCATTTGTCATTTTCCATAGATATCCACCAAGTCCCAATAGGATTGACAACCAACCAAGTTATAGGGAATCCACAACATGGATCATGAAAGTGCCTTCTTTGATGTGATCATGTCCAACATTCCATATGTCCAACTCTTAAAAACATTTGCAGCAAGCTAGTCACCATGAAGGGCTTCAAAGTGACAGATGAGATCGAAGGTTTAAAATGAGAAATATGGGGTCAACTCAAATACCATCACAAAAGAAGGTAAAGACAAAATGAAAGGTCTCATTTGGCCCCAGCTTTGACAATCTTCAATATGTAATGTTAGCATAAGTGCCCGTCAAAGGAATTTGTATAAGGCATAGAGCACAACACTTAAAAATGCAGAAATTGCCTCTGTTGGAAATTATCAGGCATAGAATGAAACAGTTTTGCAGCATGCAACAATGGGAAAAAAAGCCATGAAGATTTTAACTTTACACAATCAGCTGGAATAATTTCAAGGGCTAAAATATCATGCAACAAAAGAACAACTTACCATTTAATGAGTATATTTTTGCACAGGGAACATGATTTGATGGTGCAGAAAGAGCCAAACCAAGAGGGTCAAACATGTAAAAACAGCCATCGGAAATGATTGATGGGAGATCACATATTTGGTAACAGCTGAGCAATCCTAAACCATAATTAAGTGTTGTGCCTCGAAGCTTCCAGGGAGGAAGAAGCTGGAGATTGGAAATTTCTTCTGTGCTCAAGATGGCCCCCTCCAAAACAACTACGAGAGCTGGCCCTTGAAACTCGCCTACAGAGTTACAAACAAAACTGAGGAAATGCATGAAATAATACAACAAACATGCAAAAGCAACAACATAGCATAAAAGGCAAGCTTAAAATCATGCACATACTCAAAAGTGTAATGTGAAGTATGTGCTACCTAGACTGGGATGGAGTAGGGACAGCCTTGGATGCTCTCGCTTATCAAATATCACATGTAGCTTCCTTGCCTGACAACAGTCTGCCAACTCCAACAAATCAAACAACAAAAGATCATCTTGTCCATATAGCGCCATCAGATCACATATTTTTGAATATTCCATACAAGGCAAATCTTTTGTCATCTCCTCATCCACTAAGGACAAGTACCGAAGTGACTGTATCCCTAATCTATTAGCTAGATCATTGCTAATACTGGAGTGTACAAAATGCTTAGTGTTAAAAGAGCTTTTTTCCATCCATGGAGCATCATTGTAGACAACATCAGCCCCACACACAAGAACTCCAGAGGAATCTGGTATTAATAATGATGTCAGGCATGTATTGGGCAATGATTTTTCAGTATAACAGTCAGCAAGAGCTTCCAGTAAACAAACAACAAAACTCAACTGCTCCGGTGATAATGGTGATCCTTTCATGTCCAGTTGCAACCGTTCTAGAACATGCAAATAATCCACAGATTCAAAGGTTAGCTTCACTCCTAAGGCAGAGAGCAAAGGTCGGTACTCTGATAGCTCAGATGGAACAACATAAAGGTAGGGCTGAAACTTCACAGGGGAGTCAAATGCAAGTGCCTCTGATGCTACAAAATTATCACCAGTCCACACCCAGGGAACACCATTCACAGCAGATTTTAACACCATGAAATCGCTGGTATCAACAAACTCCTGTAATGTTGCATAGAGATTTGGGATTTCCCTTTGCAATGCTTTGTCCCATATATGCCTGCAGGAACCAGACTGTAAAACAACCTGATTATAAGACTTGCACAGTTCAACCAATTGGGTTGACAAGATACGAACATTCGGTCTTTCTTTCCAACCAAGCTTATATTGAATGTATAGAGAGCATTCCCCATCCAGTATTCGCATGGTTGAAGACACCATCCACATTTGGGACATTGGCCTCACATATCCTGGAGATGCTACTTGAATTTCAGATACAGCCCATGGAAGTCCTTCAATTGGTGGATCAACCAAAACGGGGCACCAAGCAATATCTCTCAGTTCTAACCAGAAGTCATCTTTGGGTTCATCATGGGTAAAGTTTATGCACCATTGCATGTCAAGATCACCTTCAGAAGACACATCATTTAGCTCTCCCAAGAGCATGCTTCTTGCTCGTGAACTAGGCATACCTGCCTCTTTTTTATCGAAATTAGAGCTGCCATAATCATCACTAGTTTTGTATTCAATCATATCAGCAAGCTTGAAACCAACGGCATCCAAGCAATCAAGTAGTCTCCTTCCAAAGTTCATAGCTTCTTTGCTGCCAGAATCATACAACATGGAAACTGATCTTGCACTGTCAAGCAAACCAGAGAATCCCAAGGTGTTCTTCATACCCAAACTAAGCAATATCTCAAGGATATCACACTTCAAGAACTCTCCACAAGGGAAGAAAGCATCTTTGTACAAAAGTTGCTGTAATCCAGGAATGCGAGGATCATAAAGTCTGCAAAATAAGGTCTGATTATTAGATTTACAGCCATCTTCCATCCAATCAGCCATGCATCACTGTCCAGTCCTCAAAGTCTCACCACATGATAATCCAGAAAAAACAAGAAAAGCGAATCACAACCCGCAAAGCAAATTTCAAGGTCATATATAGCATCCCCCTTAAGGATCCATTTAGTCCTTAATCTACATGGAACTGACAAGTCAACTGATATTACACCATGCTATTATGGGTGGTGTTTTATGGGAGGCTCAAGTATGGAAAGAAATGATCAATGACAGGAATGACTCACAGGTTTCATCTAAATCACAATGGCATTGAACAAGTTCGTAAATGGGTACTTAACAAAAAATCCAGAAAGAACATCCAGCATCCATTCCAAATGACAGGCGGTGGAAATTCACCATACCCAAGTGAATATTTGTTATTGGGGACTACGCGTAATTTCAACATCTTTATCAGGAACAGACAGTGGATGCCATCATATGTGCTATACATCATACATGTGCAATGTATGGAATATTTCCGCAATTCAAAGACACTCATTTTATGTTGCCAAACGTGAAGATTGTAATAAATTACACAACAGACATGCATCTAGATGTTTGCATTTTCAGTAGACAAAACAAAAAGCTTAGTTATACTGTTCTTATGCTAAAATTCAGTTCTGATAAGCATGTACAACACCCAAGGTCAGAGCCACAGGTTTAGTTATGGCCCTAGATGGCTAGATCATACTATGACCTAAAAGAACCAAGTGCTTCACAGGCCATCAACATATCCTGCCAAAATACAGAAAAGAAATTTTGTTTGAAAAGGCCTGATAACATCTCTCAAGGTACACATGCAACGAAGAAAAATAAAATCAAGTTCCACGTAAGTAAAACCCAAAGAGAGGTGCTCATGTTAGAAGAGTCCAGTCCATTTCTATTTGAACTCAAAATCAATACAACAGTCCAGTCCTTTTTTATTTGAACTCAAAATTGATACAACATAAAACAACAGTCCAGCCCCTTTTTTATTTGAACTCAATAGTCAAAATCAGTACAACAGTAGCTTCTTAGAAAATAAAATCTGTATCTATGGAATATGAGGAAACGCATTTACTAGCCCTGAAATTGCTTCAAAATTTCTATGATTCTTCCACAGACCAATGGAATTCAGAATACCAATCCTACACCCGCAATAATCAGTTGAATAACTAACTATAGTTGGTCTTAATTTCGGTTACCAGAGAAATTTAACTATCCAGAAATTTTCCAAATAAGAATTTATTTCTTTTCTTTGCATAACTGGTTCCATTAAATTGAAGTTCATGAAGTTCATATGAACAGAAGAATAAAAGGCATCCTTCTACTTCTAGAAATAAAATTTTCAGGATATAACTTCCAAATCAAACTACTGTACATGAATAGAATCACTTGTTCCAATTTCCAACCTCAGCACAAATAAAAATCAATTCAAGCCCTGCAAAACTCTCAAATCTAAGAAAATTCCTTCCTTTGGCATAATACAAATCAATGAAAGAAAAGCATGACAAAAAGTGCAAAGGGCTTACCGACAAGGACACTGTCTAGACCCATTCGCAGTTAAAACAAATGGTGTCTGAGAAACATCTGACTTGAAGGAAGAATCCTCTTCAATCAAAAGTTTCAAGTCTTCTAACATACTCGAAAGAACAGATGGTAGTGATGAAAATTCTGAGATACGATTCAGTACATGCTCCCTGTAGAATTGAATCCTTGATGGCTCACCAACCCCTAGATAGTGTCTTAAAATATCTTTTTCCTTCTGTGACTTTGTATGAATGAAGCTATCATCCATAAGTTCCTCTCGAACACCTTCAGGTTTAATCCATTTCGTAGCCTTGATCAAACAAGTTAATTTCCTGCTTTTGTAAGACTCAAAAATGGGAAGACGCTTGATTGCATCAATTTGCATAGAATCCATCTGATCTTTATTAAACCATTTGGACTGGCATATAAAACTACGGAGTTCATGTAATTCTCCTTCTAATGCATTGCCAAAGAGGTCTTCCAATGAGTCCAGCCCACCAGATACTGCTAATAAAGCATTTAAAATGCCTGATGCTGAACCATTTTGCACATAATCTCCTATGTGTGAATGATTTATTGGCAGGTCAGACCTCAAGAAATAACAACCTAACCTCTGCAATAATGAAGACATGTTTTCACTCCACCCATCATCTTTGATCACGTTTGAGTTTTTGACAAGCTTTAAAAGGAAGCCATTCTTGATGGGTAAAATTGGCCACTTGGAAAATATAGATAGATCATCACACGATAAGCCCAAATAACCCCAAAATAGTTCCATCCATTCGAAACTTGGTTGGCCCTGCAGGCCTGGAGTCCAAACCACTTGTTCAGCATGTAGCCATTCAGCTGGAAGAACACGAGGCAGTAGTTCCACAAATGAATGGCATGACAACAATGATATATTCATCTTACCAGTCTGAGCTATTCCCTGTAACTTTATGAGTACTTCTTCTCCAATTGTGCAATCCACAAGAGCGTATGGAACACTATCCCTGAGCAAATTATATTCATTTTGGCCTGTAATAAATATTCTTTCACCCAGTCCATTCTCAGCAAATGCTGCAAATTCACCTGTGGCAAGTGGGACCAAGGGTAATCCATTTAACTTTTCCAATTGAACAGGTTCAAGTATGTCACTCAAGCAATACTTCAAAGCGAAGATCATTGCATCTCTGTTCTTAAGGCCACGTTTTCGCCGGATCAGTAAGGTTCGAAGTAAATGAGGGGTCAAAAAGTGCAGTGATGGGCAAAATTCCTTGAATCTAGCAACTAAAGGCTCAGAAGAAACCACTAAAGGCAAGCCTGCATCTGATAGGGCTTCTGCAAGCTCAGTTGATTCTGGAAATGAGTAATCAGGAAAGAGAGCTTGTTTAGTTGATATCCATTGACCCCCTCTAGCTTTGGTATACAGCACTCGTAGTTCTAGATCAGCAACATTCATGTACAGCTTTCGTACCATAGAAGCCCATGGCTCAGGTCCAGTTGTTGTGGGCCAGAGAGAGAAATACAGATCACAAGGGCCAATCTCTTCAGCAACTCCAGCAAGCAATTGGCCATAAGCAGGAGCAACCACATCTTCAAGAAGAAAAACATTCCAGTCAGATCGCACTTTTCCTCCTCCAGCCATGTCATTGCCAAACCAAATGTCCCTTCGATTTGATGACAACTCAAAATATGCATTGATATGTGTTGAAAGGCCAGTGATAATAGGCAAAGGGAGAAAGCAAAAAGCGCGACCCTCAAATGCTCTAGGATCTTGGGTGGAAAAAGGCATTTGAATTTGCTCAAGAATGTGACGATAGAGTTCTTCAAGAGTCTCACTGGCATTTGGTTCCACGTCTCTAGCTGAGTGCAAATGAGTAGCAACACATGCCCAAGGAATAAAGTTACGAGACCGGTTGCCTGGAGCTAATGAGTGGACTCGGGCACGCCCTCCTCCTATGCATTCATTAACCACCCAAAAATGCACCACTTTGCCAAGAGAGTTCCTTTCAGACACAACAAATTTTCGGCATCTCGATGGCAAGTTCCTATCAACGGTCCCACTCAACTGTTTATAAAACTGTTCTCTATCCATCATCTGCTGTTTTCCAAGGATATATTCAAGCATCCCATTCAAAGGATGAGGTTCTTTTCCCAGATCACTGATGTCATTCCTGGAAACACGGTGAAACAGTTGCATCTCATGACCAGGTCCATCCTTTACATACAGAGATACAATGTTGACATGACGAAGAAAAAGCAGTACCTCAGCAACAGTTGCAGAGAAGTTTGAGAAAAGAGACAGGACATCTTCAGATGTGTATTTCTCTCTCTTTATTTGACTACGCAGAGCAGAATCTTCACCCCTCAATGGAAAACGAAAAATAGTACCAGGAAATGGATCCTTCAAGTCACAACCAAAATGCAAGAAAGGAGAGAATTGATCAGGGAATTGCTCCAAGATTCCCCTTCCAACAAACTTTATCCGAAGCCCGGGATGAGATGGAGAAATACCCGGCAGATAAGAGGCATGAGGATCAAACATCACAATATTTTCCCCAGAAACAAAGCAAGGAATATCTGTAAAATGATACACACAGTTGAAGCCAAGCCCAAACCTTCCAATTGCGAAAGGCTTTTCAAGCTTACTATCTTGACCAATACGTGAGATGGCATAAAGATCATGCTGACTGAAGACTGAATTATTATAACAATATAAAGCACAGCCCTGCCAGTCTGCCATTTCAGGAGACAAAATTGAAGAAGTCCCATACTGAGTTTTGTCCAAAAGAAAGCTAACCTCAGTGGCCCTAGCATCATCTGCATTTTGGACAAGTTCATACAAAATCCCTGGTCCATCAGCATACATTTCTACTATATGTCTAAGCCTGGTTGTCAGAGCTTCATGCTGCCCAAAAGCTTCAGCTGCCTCAGATAAACCCAAATTCATGGAGTCGGCACTCTCAGCAAGCAATAATCCTCGAAGAGAGCGAACCCCAAGTCTCTCAACAACATCATTTGATATGTTTCCATGCACAAATTTCTGAACTTTTCTTCTTGGAGCTAAATAGACTTTAGATATGTTCTGAGCTCCTCCATTTTCAGAATCAAGCAACCAGGGGGCATCATTGTAAACAAGATCTTTAGCGGGAAAGAGTCTAGACGACACATCTGGCAAAAAGATTAACATCTCCTGGTCAGGAAACTGAAGTTCAGCCATGTGTTGCACTATTAGAAACACTGCTCTGAGTTCTTCACTATCAAGGGGACTATCTGCCTTTTTCTTAGCCATCTTACTAAGAATTGCAGCGTAATCCATAGGCTTCAAGGCTTCACGTATGCCTAAAACCAAAAATAACTCCTTAAAAACTGCTAAATCAACAGGAATTACACGTATATAAGGAGCAAGATGGAGGGGGCCATTTAGAACCACTTCATCTGCAGTTGCAAACCCATCTCCCACCCATATCCATCGACAGCCTTCTAAAACAGCTTTGACAATGTCCATCTGATCCAAACCTATCATAGAGCTCAGTATCGAGTATATCCTTGGCATTGCTACTGCTAGTTCTTGTCGAAGAACCCGATCAATCACAAGCTCATTGTTTTTTCCGAGCTCGAGTAGTTGGGCAGCAATTACACTACCTCCAGGTGGAAGAGACCAACCCAAACTGAGGGATAAGGCAGTTGAAGAGCATTCACCATCCAGAATCCGCATGCTCGCTGAAACGAGCCATAAATCAGATTGCAGCCTTACAAGCTTAGGAGGAGCCACCATAGATGAAACTGATGGCCATGGAAGAGCATGGTAAGGAGGTTTAACCAGGACAGGGCACCAGCATATCATTCTCATGTCATTCCAAAACTTCACAAGATCAGCTTCTTGAAGTGTTTCACGAGATTTAAATGCCATGGCCACTTTTGAAAACATTTGATTGATTATTTTGTGGCTATCACTGATTGAATCAGTATACCATTTTGTTGCATTCACCTCTAAAAACAATAGGAGGACCCTACTCCGTGAATATGCCTTCTGAGGATCAGTGTACATAATTTGTTCAATCTGCCGAGCACTGTGTATCACAGTATCAGGAGACACCAAAGTCCTAAGCCCCAAACCCTGCAGCATATCCAAAACTTCTGGTTCTCTGAATCGGCCACATGGAAAGTCATCCGAGTCTTCTAAAAGAGCATATAATTCCTCATTTCGAGGATCATATAACATCTGAGGACTCTTCAAACATCCACCAAGAGTTGGAACAAAATCCAATTTTTTCAAGGTGTCCTTAAAAGATGCTTCCTCAGCACAAAGTTGAGGCAGACCCTGTACAATTGCAAGCAGGACAGTGTCACGAACTTCAGGTTGCAATTCACCAATTCTATTTAATACTCTGTCCTTGTAGAAAACTGCCTTTCCCATGCGTTGGACTCCATAGTACCGCAATAAGATCTCTTCTTCATTTCTAGATGAAGTGTAAACAAACTCTTCTCCAAGAAAACAGCTAGGAACGTCAAGAGGTGGCAAGTACTTTCTAGGCCTTACAAGATCAGAAAAAATGCAGGATGGAGTAGATTCTCCACCATAAACCTGATAAATGGCTAGTTTTCTGCATTTCTTGATGTGAATCTCTGTTAAATGACCACCAATATACCATTTTGGATCGAGAAGAAATTGCCGAAGTGTATTTTTCTCTTCATCTTCAAGACACTGGAAGCATGGCAGCATTTGGACCAGGTTATGAGAAAAAGCATCGAATATCGCATCGATAACACCAGCACCATTTGCATGGTGAACATAGAGGGCAAGCTGTGAGTGCTCAACTCCATACCTAGGATCTAATATTTTGCAGCCAATATTTGAAAGAATATGCTTCATTGTGTCAGATAAAGACTGTGTGTTAATCAACTTTGATGTTTTAGAAGCTCTGTACAGGTGCCCAGAAATGGATGGTAGAATTGGCCAGTCAGAGAACCGTGATAGGTCATCGCAATAACCTCGAAGATACTGCCAGAAAAGAACAAACCAGGAAGCAGTTGGATGGCCAAAATTGGAATCTGGATCCCAGGCAACTATATCCTTATATCTCCAATCAGCGGGAACAAATTTAGGAAAGAATTGCAGGAAAACTTCAACATCAATGAATCTAACATTTGCCATTGAAGCCCTTGCGATATCTGATAGTCTGTTCAAAAGGTCGGAAGGAATATTCTTGTCAATTATTCTCTCAGGAACTTGACCCATTAGCTCATATTCTAACTCCTTGCACATAAAATATGATATGCCTTTTGAAGCTTCAGACAATAATCCAAAATCGCCACTAGCCAAAGGTATCAAATAAAGCCCACTACAGTGTTTGCCAACTTCCAAATCATTGACATTATGAAGACAATATTCTAATAGAACTAGTCTGTGATCTCTGCTAAGTGTAACCAAATCACCAATTTCCCTAAGAAAATTCCGTGCTGTATTTGTACTGACTACCCTCTGTTGGAACTTGGAGAAGTATTTGGAGAACATGCTAACAATGGGCGGATGTAAATTCACAACAGGCATTCCCAAGAGCATAAGGGCCTCACCGAGTTTATTGCTTTTTACAAATTTCGCATCATTAATGAAAGCTTCTGTGGGAGAAACCCACTTCCCACCTTCAATATCTGAGTGTAATACAGGAAGATCACTGATATTTTTATAAACTTGTTTGACTAATGTAGTCCAAGGTTCCTCAAAGGAACCAGAAGGCCATAAGGAATAGTATGCTTCAGTGGGTCCCAATATTTTACGTACACCAACAAGCAACTCACAAAAAGCTGGAGCAACAACATCTACTAAGAGAAGGATATTCCAGTCAGATCGAAATTTTCCACCCCGGTCCATGTCGTCTCCATACCATATACTTCGCCGATTTGATGAAAGTTCAAAGAATCCATTTACTTGCACGGTCAGACTGGTTCTCACTGGTAGAGGAAGAAAACAGAATGCAGAACCTTGCTTAAGCATATCATCCTGACAACAAGAAGAACATGATAAAATTCTTTGTTTCATTTGAAAGCAAGAAAGCTCAAATAGGCAATGTAATGTTTACTTGTGTGAGATATCTCTTCGTAGAGATTAGTAGATTATAAAACAAAGAGTGAACAACATTTTTTCAAGAAACTAATGAAATACATATGCCCATGCAGATTTTTAGGGACAGGAATTCGCATGGCAATTTAAAATCAAATGCGTAAAAGTGCTTATATTTACCACTGATAAACTTTAGGAAAAGGTTATGAAAGGATGATTTAATGAAACTTATGATATGCGCACAGTCATGGTCTAGCATAAATACTTCAAATGATAAGGCTACAATGAAGCATACAGAACTTTTAGAAAGCTTAATGAAGAGAAACTGAAATCATAGGAAAAACTGTCCAGAGAGAAACAAACAAAGAGCAGATAGTGGATTAAATCTATAGCTGATGACTGAAAAAGATGAGCGGACACGAACTTTGGCATCAGACTCCAGAATTCTAAACTACAGTTCAGTGAAATATTCCTTGAGAGTGCAGTTTATGACATTAGGAAGAAAATGGAACATTATATTTTAAACCAGTTCAATAAAGCTGCCAAAACCTGATTGTCATGTGAATGCATCATCGCTTGAATTTTAAAGTTTCTAGTTCTAACAACATCGATAACAATGACAACAACAATCGAATGATAACAATAAGATTTCCACCAAATGTGAGACGCTATATATAGCTTACCTCTTTCAAGCCATCAGAAAGGCACGCTGCAACTGATGCCCACGACAGCAGATGAAGATCATGTTCCTTTGCAGCAGCAGCAGCAAATATACCAATCCTAGAAGATGGCGATGCCAGAGTCTGTACAACAAAAAATGTATCAATCCTTTTACCCAACTCAGTTCCATGATGTACTTGGCTCAAAAAGTCCAAAGAGAAGGAATCAAAATGGCTTCCTTTAGACTCTGCTAAATTTGACAATCTTCGCAAAGCCTGGCGATGCCAAACTGTGTCCTCATTTGGTGAATCCAAAGAGCAAGAATAAAGCTTATAAGGTACTTGTTCACGAGCTTCCCAAACATAGAACTCAATTGACATAACATTCTTAAGAAAGAGCATTGTGAAAATGGATTCCTTGTAAAGTTGAGCAAACATGGAAGCAATGTCATTTTCTAGGTATGCCTGCCTTGAGAGCTGACTAATAGAAGCCTGATCTGCATTCCTCAAGGGGAAACGAAATAAAGTTCCATGGAAAGGAACTTTCATGTCACAGCCAAAGGCACAATATGGTGAAAACTGGTCCTTATGATGTACAATAGCTGCTGAGGTGACATAATTAAGACGTTTTCCAGGATTTGCTGCTGACACGTTTGGAAGATAATTGCCCTGTGGGTCAAACAACACCACATACTTCCCACTCACAAAAGACGGCAGATCAGTCAGATGATACACAGAGTTGAAGCCCACCCTAAACAAACAGATTACCAAGACATGATCAGAACATTCTTCATTTATTGATACAACATGCCTAATGCATTGGCATACACATGCTTTCCTAAATAAATTATGACCCCAGGAAGGATAGAAATCATGCAAACAGACCAGCAACTTAACAATGACACAGAATATATCAATCAAAGACCAAATTTTTCAAATAAATCATAAGTTAATTAATCTCAACTTGAAATCAAAAGAACAGCTGAAAAGAAGAATCAATATTAGACAGTAACCATTTTCTTGTAATTATCTATTGCATTAGCAGGAAAACACATCACCATTGAATAAATAACGGAACCAACAGAATGAAAGAGTGGAAATCTGCAATGCAATTAACACTTCACATTAATGAAAACGAAGTTGGAATGGAGATATCGGAATTCATAAAATTCTGGCTGCACGACCATCCTAAAATAATAGAATATACAGAAATACATAGGTATAAATGCAAGGAGCAAAGAAAATGATGCAACTAATTATTATAAACACTGAAAAATATTTGGATTTGATTAATATGAACAAAAAAAACATATAAAACATCCATAATAAGCCCAAAAAATAAAACAACAGAAACGTCAAACGAAGGGATTAGACAAATGTTGTAAACTATAGTGAAACGGAGGCTGCATAGAGGCTACACATTAACAACTTCCAATAGATAATTGCCCTGTAGTTGAACAAAGTAGTGAAAGTTTGAATCCCTCAACAAACAAATGAGGAGGTTTCATACTCCACACTGCAAGAGTAATAGGGAGAAATTCCTTAGAACATACAAGGTGATCTATAGTATTCAGTAACAATTGCTCATAACCTCAAGAGTGCTGATAGTTACATGCAGAACTAGCAAATTGATACTGCCGTTCCAGAAATGATAGTAGGCTAGTCTAAGAACAAAAAAATACTAGCTTATCAGAATGACAAGTATTAACTAAACATGAAAACTAGAAAAAGAAACATTAACAAGTGCATATTCTTCCAAGCAGTAGGGATGTAGTAGAGCTCAGCATCATCATTATTTTTCTATCCAACAATATGTAGATGTCGAGCACTTTCAAGTACCTGTGTACATCATTATATGCAAAAAGTGAACGAAGTTACTGTTTTATAATCAATTCTAACAAAACCAGATGACATAAAGCTTCAGAAAACACATAAAAGCAAGAAGTGTCTAAATGCTTACTATTGCTTTTGATAAAATATTGACAGCAAAGAGACTGAATAACAAGGAGATTACCCAAAACGACCTGTTTTCCATGCCTGCCCAAGCTTCTTACTGCCCCCTATTCGGGATATACTAACAAAATCATCTTCTGTGAACTCTGCGTCATTGTAGGCTAGCAGAGCAGGGCCCTGCCACTCTGCTAGCTTACTCGATAAAAGTGAATCCACACCATGAGACCTATGATCCAAGCACAGGCAAACTTTTTTAGCACCAGCATCATCAGCATTCTGAATCAGTTCCTTCAAAACTGTTGTTCCCTCTGGGTAATTAGCCAAAACTTCTCTGATTCTCCGTGTGAGATCAACTTTTTGGCCAAAATCCTCCAGCAACAAAGAGCCACCTTCAAGAGGCTCCATCCCCTGTAACCTTTGGGGAAGAAAATCTTAATGCCCGGAAAGTGTTTCTGTTGACAAGAGCGGTAAACCCATGGCTTGAGATTTCATGTAATTTGTATAAATTTCACAATGAAATTTCTATTCTTCAGTACAGTTTGACTAGGCCAAATTACGCAGGATAAAAATAAGAGGCAACAAATCCAAACACAGAACCAAAACCTCTATGCTCTAGGGAATACCTAAGATGAAATGGAATGCAAGAGAAAAACCCTAATGCCCACCATATTTTTGAGCTGACATTAGTAGCAACCGCATAGATTCGGAATTTGAGAAGTCTGGAAAAATGAACTTTAAATTGGTTTGGTAAACAGTTCCGTTGGGCCAAATGTGCAAGAAAAAAAAGATAACACATCAAAACCAAAAGCCAAAACCTCTACGTTTCAAGCAGTACCTGGAAGGAATCGGAATGCAAAAGAAAACAACCTAATTATTCAGGACAATACACCAATGACACAAAATGACGATGGTTAAATCCTAGTTATTAAGTTAAGAGTACAAATACGATGAACCGAGCGATAAAACTGAACAAACTTGAAAACCATAGCTCATCAAGACAACCATGTAGGCTGAATTAGAAATGAAGACCCCTGATTCGATAACTTCACTGTTCATTCCATTTACGTTGGAAAAATAACACACACACACAAGAAAAAACAAAAAGAAAAAAGAAAAGACTGAATTCTTCAATGTGCAACTGAGTTGGACCAAAATACAGCAGAAAGCCCCTGATTCTTTAAAATTTTGAAAAACTATAAGCCTAACAGCAAAAGAAACCCTCAATCCTTCAAAAACTAGCTACCTCGATATAAATCACAAAATAAAACCCTGATTTCGTCATGAATTACCAATGGTGATCCAATTCAAAGAAATGACCCCATGATTCTTCCAGAGAAGCAACTCTGCAACTAACCATTAAGCAAACAAATACAAAACACGAAATGAGATACAGAAAAGCTTGTAAACGCAAGTGTTAAAGTCATCGATCGAGCAAAGTTGCAGAGAAAACGTGGTTTCTCTCTTTTTTCTTTTGTTCTTTTCTTTTTAAACAGGTTGCAGCCCTTTTTCTTTCGTTCTGTTCTTTTTAAACAGGTTGCAGAAGTAAGGTCAATGCAGACCGGAGAGTGGCCAAGAAAACATGGAACTCGAAAAACGAAACGGAAGGCGCTTCTCAACCGAGTATTTATAAGTGCGAGTTCCCGCGTCAAGTCAAGAAAAACGCATTAGACTTTCGGGGAAAACGAAAAAACGGATCGGGAATAAATCGACTCGGGGATCGCCATGGAGGGGATTGAATCGGCGAAAAACGGGAATCGTCCGGTTTTACAGAGAACCCGGACGGTTCTGTACAGTGACTCACTGAGCCTATATGAGGAATCGGCGAGTCTGAACAGTGAATCGGCTAGTCTCGTACGGAATTTTTTTTATTTTTTATTTTTTATTTTTTATTTATTTATTTTTTTTTATTTTTTTATTTTATTTTTTATTTTTTATTTTTATTTTATTTATTTTTATTTTTTTTTATTTTTTTTTTTGTAATCCATGATAGATTTTTTTGTAATACTTGATCGAAATTTTTGTAATCCATGATCGAATTGTTTTTTTTTTTTTGTAATCCATGATCGAATTTTTTGTTTTTGTTTTTTTTTTGTAACCCATGATCAAATTTTTTGTAATCCATGATCGAATTTTTTGTAATCCATGATCGAAATGTTTGATTTTTTTCTTGTAATCCATGATCAAATTTTTTGTTTTTTTTTTTTTTGTTAACCCATGATAGAATTTTTGTAATCCATGATCGAAATGTTTGTTTTTTTTTTGTAATCCATGATCAAATTTTTTGTTTTTTACTTTTTTTGTAACTCATGATAGAGTTTTTTGTAATCCATGATTGAATTTTTTGTAAACCATAATCGAATTGTTTTTTTCTTTTTTTGTAATCCACGATTTAATTTTTTGTTTTTTTTGTTTGTTTTTTTTTGTAATCCATGATCGATTTTTTTTTGTAATCCATGATAGAATTTTTTGAAAATTTGTGATTTTTTTTTTTTAATCCATGATCGAATTTTTTTTTGTAATCCATGATAGAATTTTTTGAAAATTTGTGATTTTTTTTTTAATCCATGATCGATTTTTTTGAAAATTAGTTTTTTTTTTTTAATCCATATTATTCAAATAGAAAATGAGAGAGACGATGATTCTGAGGCCACCCTATCCCAACCATATTATTCAGCAACAGTGTAGGGATGAACACGACAGTACAGGTGAGCATGACGGATGGACAATCTTCGGGGATTTTAGATTGGGAACACAACAAAACACTAACACTCAAGGATTTGGGAATAGTCAGACGCCTGCTAATATCGATGATTCGTTTTTAGATCGAATCAACGAATTGTTAAACGAATTCAATCAATGGCACTAGCGTGACCAAGAAGAACAATAACGTCGTCTATCATTTTATTTTTAGATTATATGTTACTAATTTTATGCTTTATTGTAGTCCATGTATGTTGATATACTTATTCCATGATAATTATATGTTTATCCTTTTGTGTGATGTAAATTAAATGCTGAATGGCGATTCATGCAGGGAAAGAACATATCAATATTGACATATTCATTAAAAAACATGAAAATTCTTAATGGAGCACCCTCATTTCTTATTGAATTCTTAAAAACAATATTTATAATAAATTTTAATAATTTTTTCGGATTTTTTTTAAGCTTTATTATGACCAATTCACCCGATTCCCGATCGGATCGCCGATTAGCCGATCCGGATCGGTTTTTTGGAAGCCCGATCCGGGTCACCGATCCGTTTTTTAAACCATTGGGCCGCACACGTAGTTATCACGATGTGGTCTCCATTTTCACTAATAACATTACGCTACTAACACTTTCGGGCAAGCTTTCTATGCTTTCTCTAAAGTATAGCATTACCCAACTAACACTTTTGGGCAAGCTTTCTATGCTTTTTCTAAAGTATAGAAGTTCTATCATCTCTCTTATCCAACCATCCATTTTGAATAGAATATTAGGACTGCTTCAATCACAATATCCAACCATCCATTTTGAATGGAAGGTTAAGATTGCTTCAATCACAATATCACGTCACTGTATTATTTTATTTTTTATTTTTCTCTATAAACTATTTTGACACCAAATTCTAGATGTCTATTCTTTTATTAACCTCGCACTATTGAAAAATATAAAAAAAAATATGTTTCCAATAAAATAAAATAACCAAAAATACTTTTGAAAGTTTCAAAAGGTATTTTGGTCATTATATTTTATCGAAAAATTATTTTTAATATTTTTTATAGGTGCGCCCCAATGAGAAGAAAAAAATATTTTTTCAATAAATAAAATAACCAAAATACCTTTGAAAGTTTCAAAAGGTATTTTGGTCATTATATTTTATCGAAAATTTATTTTTAATATTTTTTATAGGTGCGCCCCAATGAGAAGATGGTATGTACCAAATTTCATATTTGTACAATTTTTATAAAAAACTAAAAATAAAATACTTTGAGACATCAAATCTAAGATAAATAAAATGTTTTGAGACAACGGATCTAATATCAGACAGTGAATGGCTCTCTTGATCAGAATTGGATAGCTGGATGGTAGGGGGGATAGAACTTATATGCTGTAGGGGAAGCATAGAAACCTTTCCCAACACTTTCAAACATCGATGAGGTAGACGCCTGACTTCCCCATTGAATTATCAGAAAAAATAAAATAAAAAAAAATGGACATGCCTTCCCCATTCAATTATTTAGAAAAAATGAAAATTGCGACCACCCTGTGGCGCTAGCATAATGACTAAGAAAGTTGGAGAAAGCGGAGTATTTTCTCAATAACTATTTCTTTTGTTTTTTTGGTAATGAGAAAAAAAAGTGTGGTAACAAAGCTTTGCCCTTTTTATTTTCACATTTTAAAAAAAAAACTACAGTGTAAAGGGTGTGTTGTCGATTTCTCAAAAAAAAAATACAAAATACAAGACCCCTTTGTCCCTTTTTTTTTTTTAATCTAACCTCGCAATCTCTCTCCCTTGTCAATCTCTCTACCAAGCAGTGGCGCAAGCTTTCTCTAGTTTTCACATATATTATCAAACAAGGAAACTCAGCTTCTAGCCGCAAGGTTTCAGCTTTTTAGGTTCCCCATGGAAATAGCTTTCTCAGTTGCCAAATAAGGCCAAAGTAATTGGGACCACCAACGGACATGGCTTGGTCCCGGGGCTGGTAGGAAACGGTGTGCATGAAGCCCAGCTCGAATCTAGAATATTGAGGCCCGAGCACTTAGGCCGGAAAAATTTAAGGCTCAGTTGGATCCATCCATATCTAAAAAGTAATATATTACACTACACAAAAGAAATATACTTAATGATTTATAAATGTTTTGGTGCTAAATCTAGGCCTGGTCAAGGCCCGACCTCCTGAAACTATATTAGCCTCACCGGACCTAGCTTGTTGGTCTTAGACCAAGCTAGCCTGGAAGCCTACAAGCCAGGGCAATACCTCTGGGCACCCTAATAGTAATACAATAATTATAACTAATGTTTCAAAACTCCGATTGGCCGATCACCATCGGGACCGATTCAAATAGGGGTTTTGAAAATTTATTTTAAAATAAAATAATAAAAAAATATAGGTTTTTCTTTTTTTGGAAGTGGAGTGGTGGTTAGACATATGGGTTTCAGGGTCCTAGAAAACATTGACAAGATATAGATAAGCAATTCTTTTCTAGATGAGTGGGTTTTAAAATAGGACAAACTTTCTATACTTCCCCTGAAGCATAGAAGTTCTATCATCCCCTTATTCAACCGTCCATTCTGAATTGAGGGTTAAGATTGTCTCAATTACAATGTCACGTTTCTACACTATTTTATTTTTATTTTTTTCTATAAACTATTTTTACACCAAATTTTAGAGGTACGTTCATCTATTAAACTTGCACTATACAAAAATATAATATATATATATAAATATGTTAGATAAAATAAAATGACCAAAATACCCTTAAAAGTTTTAATGAGTATTTTGGTCATTATATTTTATCGATAAATTATTTTTAATATTTTTTATAGGTGTGCCCCAGTGAGAAGATGGCATGTACCAAATTTCATATTCATACAATTTGTATAAAAAAAAATTAAAAATAAAATGCTTTGAGACGTCGAATCTAAAATCAAACAGTGAGTATCTCTCTCTATAAAAATTGGACGGCTAGATGGCAGGGGAAGGATAAAACTTCCATGCTACAGGAGAAGCATAGAAACCTTACAGGAGAAGCATAGAAACCTTTCGCTTTAAAATATTGCTACTCATCTCGATGTAGAATAAGTCATTTGACATTCAAATCCGGACAATCTCTATTATCTATTTTAAATTGATGGTAGTTGAGTGGATATGTAATATAATAACCACCGTCAGCAATGCACCGAATGCTCTTCATTTAAAGGAGGACATGACAAAACTTATTACCTATTCTAGGGCTTCCCGCAATTCCCCAACCATATACCTAGATGCCTTTAAAATATGAATTTTATCTTCTATGTAGGCTCCACTTTCTAATTGTTTTACATATGGATGTATATATGAATTTTATGTTCTGTGTGGGCTCCACTTTCTAATTATTTTACCTATGGATACATTTATATAGAAGCATGGGAGCTTCCCATAGACATTTTCTCATTTAAAAAATTGGGAAATCGTGGTATTAGCACCCCAATAATACCACTTCATTAATATCTTAAAAAAAAGCTAATTCCTAATCTATTTACAAAAATAGGTAGGGGTTTGTCTTCCCCATTAAATTACACAAATATTAACAATAAATAAGTCGAACTTCAAATATAACATTGCTAACTCCAACTACTAACCACTTTTTGCATGAGTATTATTTTTTCCATCTCACAATTTTACCCTACTACATGGAACATTGCAACCTATACCAAGGTTCGATGCTAGATATGTACTTTACCTTATTGGGCTTGTGTTCAAATTTAACGTAAAATGATTATAGAAAAACCGAGTTTACCAAAAACTCATGTAGACCTATATCCATTTTTCCAAAAAGTTGAGGAGTTAATTTTTTTAATATGTTAGTAAGAATAAAAACCACAACATTGTGACCAGGATATAAAGGTGCTACTACCACAACTCCAACCCTTTTTCCAACTCAAGTTACGCTTTATCTATACTCGAGTTGCATTTTTCTATTTTCATTTTCTATTAAAATATTGTTTTAAACATATAAAATAGTAAGTAATCAAAGGTTTGTCAAAAAAAAAAATATAGCAAATAGCATTTAACCACAACATCCTCTATCTTGTACATACCCATTGTTTTTTCATAAAATCTTTGTCTTCCCTATGCTCTCTCTGGTCATGCATTAGCATTTCTATAGGATATGGACTTGTTTTGTAACAGAGTTTAAAAAATAGGTCCAAACCAGCGTTTTAAAAAACGCCGAGTCGAACCGGACTCGCCCGGTTCGACTCGGAAATAGTGAAAAAGGAACCGGATCGCCCCGAAAATCGGAAATCGTCCGGTTCTAGAGAGAACCGGACGATTCTGTACAGTGAATCGCCGATTCACTGTACGGAATCGGCGAGTCCGAACAGTGAATCGGCGATTCCGTACGGAATTTATTTTATTTTATTTTATTTTTTATTTTATTTTTATTTTTATTTTTTTTTTTGGTAATCCATGATAGA
>NW_006499435.1:976615-999879 GCF_000471905.2 Amborella trichopoda
AAACCATTGGTCCAAACCAATCGATTTTTTGTGTTTTAATTGAATCGGTGGTGATCGGTCCAAGTCCGTCATTCGATCATAACTCGTATCAATTCACCTGAATACTATTTGCAGGAGTTATAATGTAATAAAAACATTGTTTTTCGACTGGTTTGAGAATCATAAACATCATTGATTTTCTTAAAACAACCAAATTCAATATCTAGAGACCTTCTATTTTTTTTCAAATTGGCGAGTCAGCCAATCCGACCCAAAACTGGTGGGTGACCAGTTAAATACTCACATGCAAGCCTTAGCTATCCATTCATTTTCGATGATTGCACAAAGAGGCGCAATGAGGGGGAGTGCCACTTGCCAGGTGGTGACCCTGGTTGGCTGCACTCACCCTCTCATATGCGAGAACTTTCACAACCATATATGGTGGAAGAGCATATCCCTTCCCAATCTCTTGGCTAGGAGATTCTCTTATCTTTTTTTTTTTTTTCTGCACCCTCCCACACACAAGAGAGAGATTGTGTGTGTGATGAACATGAGACGGTACAAGGTGCTTATGAATACTAGATGGTACAAGGATTTATTAGATTGTTGTTTACGAATAAACATGTACTACAGTCCATAAAATAGTATATGGAAAGATCATTTACTTTTAATACAGGATAGCACAATCATTATTGTCTAACGAATTTTAAATCGGATGGTTATGAGTATGTCATTGACTAAACTCAAAGCTCGTAAAAAATTTATCACGATTTGTGACCATGCTTCAAGCTATCCAGTTTGAAATCTAGCAACTAGTCGTTACTGTGACCTCCTTACAAGTGTATACAATCCCTAATATATTTTACGTGATATTGTTTTATTAATAATATATTTTATGTGATATTATTTTATTAATTATTTAGTAACGACATGGTATTATACATATTCGTTTGAATAACCTTTTTGGTGATTGTCAACTATTTTTTGTTCTTTTTTTTGGGTAATTTAGTGGGGATGACGAGCCCCTACTCATTTTTTTAAAATCATTAGCGGGTTTTTAACACGTTAGGTAAGAATGGAAGCCTAAACCTTAGTTGGGGCATAAGTGATGCTACCACCATAACCCCAACCCCAACCCCAACCCCAACCCCATTCTCAACTTTTTTTGGCTATTTGTGGTCAAAACATGCTTTTTCCAATAAATTAATTTGAATAAACTCAAAGCAACTTTTCAAATAGATAAACTTATGTACAAAAATGACTACGAGTTTATATTATATTACTATATGGTAGATAAATTAAACTTTATTTTAACGTGTATATTTTAAATTTTAGTTATTTATCTACTAAAAGATTCAAACTTGATTGGTTAATTGTTGATGATTTACCACTAGATCCCAAGTTCAATTCCTATCGATGAACTACTTGATTGAAGAAAATAAATTGGGCGATGTCTATACCTTATTGATATAGTTGCAAGAGATTAAGAATTGTGTGAATATAACTCTTGTATGCCTGATTTATTTTTATTTTTTTTTAAGAAGATTACAAATGCTCTAATTAATCAGGGATCAAAAGAGTTATCATCAAAATTTATCTTAAAAGAACTAATCGGGGAGGAATCAGCACAAATTGTTAACATCATCATCATTAGAGCCTTATCCCAACTATTTGGAGTCAGTTACACAAATTGTTTGTTGCCATTATGCTCTATCAAATGCCATACCCTCAGTAAGACCAAAGAACAGCAAGAATGAGCATATAACATAGATCGAGAATTCCTGCATATACAACAATTCACCATTTTTTGTATGGCCAATGTTTTATCCATGTGATCACATTGCTGCATGATGATATTGCATTAGAATTGCATGGTCTATCAAAATCCAATGGATCACATTGTGCCATAATGTTTTAATAAACAACCCACGACAAAAGGCTTCAACCAACATTTAGCCAAAACCCAGATGACCCCTTCCATGTTCCACAAAAGTTAAATTTTTTTTTTTTTCAGTTTTTTTTGTTATTTTCTCTACAATCTTAATGGACTATTGTGGCGACATGTTTTCTACGGTGAAAAAGTATTCTTTTGGATTTAGCAAAAGCTTTATCCACACAATCTAGACATTTCCCTATTATTAGAGGGGCATTTTAATTATTTTTCTCTATAGTCGAAGGTTTATCTTTAAATTTGGGTGGGAAATGAGGGATTCAACCAATCTAGATCTCCCAGATATTCATATATTTGTACTTTGTACCATCATATGTCTATAAAAAAAAAAAGAAAAAAAGATCATTAAAAATAAATATATTTATCAAAATACCTGTAAGGGCTACTTTGGACATCTATTATCTTTTAATATTTTTTATGTATATGTAGTGGTGAAAAATATGTACATACTAAATTAAATCACACTTTATGCTCTCAAAAGGTGAGATTAAAAATTTGTACGATTGTTTTAAAATTTTAAGTAAGGCATGATTTTTTTTTTCCATAAATTTCATGTTCTTCTTTTAGTACTCTTTTTCTAGCACAAAATATTTGCTCAAGAGTGTAGCCCTTGAGTATATAAAAGCCACTACCTATGAGTTGCTGGCTCATTATTCAGTAGGCATGCGGTATGAGTTAAATTATTCTCCTACTGTTTGGGAGCTCATGGTTTCATGTTCTATTTCACTCATCGATGGGGGTTCTTTTCACTTTTCTCTCGCGGCACTACTTCCCTGGATAGTCACACCAAATGGGAATGAAATAATGCATTCTCAGTATTTCGAGTTATAAAGGTGAGATGGGATGAATAAGCGAATTGAACAAACTACAGTTTATTTAAGCCTTTTGTTAATGTGGGCTCAAATAATGGAGACCATTAATATGGCGATTGTTGCTCGTTTAAATAAAAATTTTCTGCAATGCATCATATTTACATTGAAGTTAGAGAACCTTACTCTTCAATGCAATTAGGGCTTATTTATATTCAATACAGCCATCATCATTATAGTATTTTTCCAATTAATTGAATTAACAAGCCTTATAATGTACGAGGGAGAAAAGTTGGTCGACTTTATTCAAATGACACAGTTCAAATGAATTGACAAGAAATAGATGAATTTAAAGTCATTATAGTGGGGGCATTTGTGCTTGAGAATAAATGGGATTGTAAGGTGTCACAACATGATGTCTAAAATTCCACTTTTACCATTAAACTACAAAAAGATAAGACAATTGGGCTTGTGAGTCAAGGCTATTAATGGGACATGTTAATGCAAGCCTGAAAATTTAGTTCCATGGAGTGGCCAGAAATCATGATAGCAAGGCCTGATCTTGGATTGAAAATTTTGAGTCGGGGTGGGCTATGAAATCTATATATGAAAATAACATAATGTGCGTAATATATCCTATAGCAATTTATGGGCCGTGCCTGGGTTAGACCAACGCTAGCCCTGGCCCGACCCCGAAAATATTTTTGTTTTAACAGGCTCCACTCATGGACCTTATAGCCCTAACCCGACCGAAATAGACACTACCCGAAAGCTTGCGGGTCAGCCCAATCCTGTTAACAACTCTAATTAAAGAGCGAAGCTAATGTTTATTCACTGCTTTGTTACTGTTTGTTTGGAAAAAGTATACAATGAGATCATCCATCTTTAGTACAAAGGTGGTCACAATTAAAATGGATTTGTTTAAATGATGGCGCCATTTATACCTGCTCTTAGTGCATGTGTTGAATAATTAAAAAGTTAATAGTTTAAAACCATTTAAACAACTCTTATCGCGTGTATTGTGGCACCACTATTGTTCCACTTTTACCTTGCCCAGGGGTGATTACAATAAATATGCAACTGGGTTTTATCCACAAGGAAAAAAGTGCTCCCACAAGAGTAAACTATATACTTGCTCTCTCATACAGAATCCCACATGGTTATGTGGGCCTGAGCGCAGATTGTGGGTTAGAATGGGTAGGGGCTTGAGTCTCAATGATATGATTGGAATTGGGCTTGGGCTTGGGATTGGGCTATAAGTTGTTCAGTCTTCGGGTTTGGCTTAGAGCATTGTTATTTGAAAAATCCTTAATTTATTTTTTATTTCTAAAAAAATTAAACCCCCAAGATTCATCTGAAAATACTCATCTTAAATTCATTTTTTTTTTTTTTAAATACTCATCTAACTCCAAGAAGAACAAGTTAAAAAAATAAGAGAAAATTATGTACATATCCGATATAGTTTGCGTTATTACAAAACTACTGAATAGTTTCCGTTATTACCTATCTGTCCGTTTTTTTTATGTCATAATAATTTTTTGTTTAAAAAACAAATTTACCTTTTTTCGGTTGTTTAACAACCGAATTCAATAGATTTTTAGGCCAATTTCAGTTTTTGAAGAACCATAAATTTTAAAATTTTGGTTGTTGAAGAACCAAAAATTTTAAATTTTCGATTCTTCAAAAACCGATTTTTTTTTGGTAGGTGCTCCCTTTCTTCGATTGTTGAACAATCGAATTCAATGGATTTTCAGTTGTTCAACAATCGAAATCCTCCATACCCTTCTTTAACCACGCTTTATCTGTCTTTTCAGGTTAAACTCTTCCCGATGTTTATCCACATAGACTAGTCATTGTAGAGAGAATAGATGAACATAGGGAAGAGTTTAAACCTTAAAGTATAGAGAGAGAATGGATAACCATAAAAGAGAGAATGGATAAACGTTTAAACCCATATATAAGAGAAGATATATAAACGTTTAAAAAGGATAGATAATCGTTTAAACCCAATGTATAAAGAGAGAATGAATAAACATAGGAGATAGAATGGATAAATATAGAGGATATGTTTATCCATTCTCACTTTATACCTTATATGGGTGGGTTTAAACTTTTAACTATAGAGTTTAAATGGAAAAGATGGGTAAAATGTAGGTGAATAAAGGTATAGAGGATTTCAGTTGTTAACAACCGAAAATTCATTGAATTCAGTTGTTCAACAACCGATGGGAGTGCAACAAAAATTTTGAATTTTTGGTTTTTCAAAAACTAAAATTGACTTGATTTTGTTAGTTGAATAACACTGAATTCGGTTGTTCAACAACAAAAAAACGGTAAAATTACCTTTTTAATTTTTTTTTAAAAAGGGTAAAATTGCCTTTTTTTATTTTTTTCGTCATGACATGAAAAAAACGGCCAGATAGGTAATAACGAAAACTATCCAGTAGTTTTGTAATAATGCAAATTATAACTATATATATGTAATTTTCCCAAAAAATAAATTTTCATGTCAACCAAGTCCATGGTTGTATTACCGAGGTAGCAAGGATATATCGTGGTACCACGGGAGTACGCTATACAAGCCCAAAAATTGCGATATTTTCCAAAGGGTGTAAGGTGTACTTTCCATTGTATCAGACTTTTTTTGTGATGGGTTGAAAATTTATTTTATTTTTAAGTTATAAAATCTAATGGTTAAAAACAGTGTAAACCAAGCAATCTATGAATACTTAAAATATAATAAAATTGACGGTCTAGATGATATATTATAAAGCGCACTATTTTACTTGAGTATATTTTTGTCTCACATCCACAGATCTTGAATCCCAAATAATCTAATTAAGGGTTTTTCATGGAAATAACCTATTGCGGTGAATTTTTGAGGCGAGCGTTAATTTGGCTGTTCGGCAATTTAATTGTTTTGCTCACCGTTATATAAACATTTTCCTTTTCTAAGTATATCGTGGTACGACAGGAGTACGCTATAGACACCCAAAATATCAGATATTTTCCGATTAATTTGGTGCATCTTACAAGGGTTGCCTAGGCTCTAAACAATCAAATTAGAGCTTACTTTCAAATAGTATAAAAAAATAGTTTCAATACTAAAAATCTTTGTGATAGTCTTAAAATGTATTTTTTATTTTTATTAAAAAAGTTTAAAGCTTAAAAAATGTTACATATCGACAAGTCTATGAAAACTTGAAAATTTTAAAAATTGACTGTCCAAAAATATGGTACAAAATGCACTATTTACAAAACTTGAAATCTGTTTTTTTCTCATGTCAATGCAGGTTGATGTGGAGATGATCAATGTGAAGATATTTGAAGATCAAAACAACCTCTTCTAGTGAAATTTTTGAGGTAGGCTCTAATTTGATTGTTTAGAGGCCCGGCTCCATGGAAACTTTTCCCCTTTTATAAGTCGCTCCCGATGGAGAGAGAGAGGGCCCCCTAGAGATAGAAAAAGAGTGAGAGGGAAAAGCCCTTTAGAGAGAGAGCGACAGAGGAGAGAGAAAAATAATTGGAGGAGAGGTCCTTTAGATGGAGAAAGTTAGCGGGAGAGAGAGAGAAAGAGCGCTTTCGGATTTCCGTTTTTTTTTTCCTGGTCTAAGAGTCTGGTTTCTTGGGTGAGTCATCGCTTAGTATAAATAAAGCAGAAACCACCCGTTTCTCTGCATTTCTTACTTCTCTCTCTAAATTGGACTCAGCGCCAAGGATTTAGCAGGGCCACACCCTATTATCGTTCAGGTTTGTAGGCCTCTCGTCTATCTATCCACTCTTGCTAAATTTAGCAGAAACTTTCTTTTTTATCTTCTTTTCTAGTCAATTTTTGCGGAACTTTTTCTTGCATTTGGACCGCTTGTCTTGACAACCCTAGGTTTCGAACTGTTTGTGTAAAATTAGGTTTTCTTCTCGGAATTGCCTTGGCACTTCTCTGCAATTGTTCTGGTACTGGTTCTTGCATGATTGTGGATGGTTTTGGTTGTTATTTTGGTGGTTCTATTGTTCTTTGCCAGGGTTTATGGGGTTTCTTGACGGGAAGAGGGGTTCAGGAATGTCCTAGGGTTTTGGGCTGATCAATTGCAGGAAACTTGGGTTTTATTTAGTGTGATGTTAGACTTCTTGTGTGTGGGTATCGTTTGAGGATTTAATGATCATTTACGGTGATAGTGGTTTTCTGTTGGGTGTTTGAGGTTTGATTGTGAAGGATTATCATTATAAGTCTTTTGAAGGGAAATGGGTAATGTTTGGTTTGATGTTGGGGTTTCTGTGTTCCGAGAATTTGGACTTTTGATATAGCATCTTTATTTCATCTAGTGAGTAGAAATACCTTGTGAAAAAGGCTAGCACAATTTGTTTTTTATCGTTTGCAGTTTGTGGAAGTAGCCACAAAGATAGGTGGAAAGATTACATTTCTTCCACTTGATGTCTTAGCTTTATCTCATCCAGGGAGAATTTTGGTTGTTCTCATCACTTGTTTTTTTATCCCGTGCCCAAATGGTCTATGCAGGCCAAAAAGAAGTTGTTTAAAGAGAAGGTAAATAGGTATTGGTTTTTTCCTTCCTGCTTTTTCAAGAATCATGGGTTTGTTTTATATTTATGTGTACTGAGAAAGTGGTTGCGGAAAACTAAGACCCCCTAGTTTTATTCTTTAGAAGGATTCGCGTAATTCTTTGTGTTATGTCTCAAGAGACTGTTTCTTGTCCTTTTTATGTTCAAGAAATAAAAGAATATAATCCATTAGAAAGAGAGAGTGAAATCCTGGTTATGATCCATGGAGTTATGTTTAATCGAAGTGTGAACTATATGCTTTTCATCAGTGATTAGATTGCCACCGAAGATAATTTTGTTTTGACGTTGCCAAACTCTGGATTTATTTTACTCATAGTTTTTGTGAGCAAGTTTGTTCATATCAAGGAGTTCAGATTACTCTCTGGATGTTGACTTTGGTTGGACTCTGATGCCCGACACGACCCCCAGGATGCACCTCATGTGTCTTGAGGTACACGTTTGTGAAACATTATGGTTCAAATATGTTTGATGCATGTTTTATTTTGTGAACTATATTGTAATACTGTCTTATTTGGGGATTGTCAAGTTTTAAGTTAGGAAATGAAATGAGTTTTGTTTGTAATTTCACTGTGAGTGCATATTTATCAGCTGTCGTGCTATAGCCTTTTCATGGTTATCATGAATATTATTTTGAGGATGCAATGTAACAACACATGACAGTCTATCCATGGACAAAAAGGCTTCTAGTGCCACAAGGACTCCAATATATTGTTCCTATCAGTGATCACAACTATCTGGTCCGTAAAAAACTTGCAGTACTTGTTTGTGAATTGTTTTGGCTTCAGAAAATCCATAGCGTACTGATACTTCCTGTATATCTTTTAATTTTTTAAGACAAACTTATTTACCTGTTAGAAAGGGGAAAGTTGGTGAATTATATTATGTTTTAAGTTTTGGTGAATTATATTATGTTTTAATTTTTGTATGCTCATTCCTTACTTGGATCATATAGGACATGCATTAGATTATTTTCCATTTAGGATTATGGTTTAAAGTAATTCAAATACTGTATTTTTGCTATTCTACATCTCTACCAGAAATGTCGTCTTTTCCAAAATTCTTTTTATCATTTAATCTGTATTTGTTTTTTCTTTTCGTAATCAATTGATCCTTATTTTTTCTTTTCTGTTTAATATTTGTTTTTTGGGACTTCTTTTTTCCCCTCTTTTATTACTTATCTTTTTATTTTTCCATAGCGGGATTGAAACTTGAACCTTGGTCTTCATTGTTGAGGACAGGTGAATAAACTACTTGAGGTATGAGAATTTTCTAGAGAATTTTGCAAAGTGTAAATGCTTGATGTTGAACCCACGTCCTTGTCTTTTGTTTACTTTTTATTATTTTGGATATGGTCCTACGGTTGAAAATCACCTGAATGAAATAATACGCTTCTTATTGTTATAAGCAAATGGAAACTGAAAACTTAATTGCAACTTAAAACTCGTAGACTTCAACTGCCTATACATGTTACCGAAATCAGGAGAAAAAAATATCTATAAGAGGGAGGGAGGGAGGGCTGAATGCTGGACCACTTGAAATATGCTTGAATTTCAACTGTGAACTGCCCCTTCAATGGTGGACCACTTGAAATATGCTTGAATTTTTTAACTGTGAACCACCCCTGGAAGGGGTTAAAGACTGTTACGGCTGCTAGTTTTCATCATTAGGTTTTCCTTTTATCCTTCTGGAAAATATTTGGCTCCAAAGGTGAAACTCTTTTTAAGTTTTCCATGTTTCTAATTTCTAAGCGCAGTCAAATCAACTGAACAGTTTCTTACTGCCGAATTCTGTTTGATCATTGGCTGTTGTGTTGTTTGATACTCAATCTAGCATGGAACTTTGATTTCCTAGTTTAATTTTGAAAAATAAAATTATTCATGGGTGACGCCCAAATTGCGCTACAGATAACTATTGAGTTTGCTTCTACATCATGAAAACACATAGTGTGCAATAGCCTCTTTAAAAAGTAGGCATGCTTGCTTCTATGTTTCTGGTTCGGCAATGGCCCATACTCAAAGGTACTATGGATATAACACTTAAAAAACATAAAGCGGTGATATGGATATTGACAAAATGGCGGTGATATGGATATTGACAAAATAGTGATATTCTGGTCTGAATAATAAGTCTTTCCCCTGACTGTAGTAGATCTTAGATACAGCTGATATTCTCTTAGTTTTTGCTAGGCAGGAAAAGTTCTCTCTAGCTATGGAATTCATTTCTCATGGCTTTGAGAGTCATGCCTTCCTCATTAGGTCTAGTTCACCATAATCTCTGACTATATCTAACCGAATTATTGGGTCAGCTTATCTCTTATATTTGAGTGGAAAAGCAGGGATTTTCTCTCAATTAGTTGCATGCCTCTAAGATCAAACTGTAATAATATTCTTGACTGTCTATCATTTCTCTACAAATAATGGTGATTTTTGAATCCCTTGTGTTAGTCAATTTCTGAATGCTGAAATCTCAACTATATCATATCCCAACAGAGGTCAATTCTCCTTTGTTTTGGCAGACAAATTTGTCTCCAACCATCAATATTTTTCTCTCTATCCATGGAATTCATTCCCCCAAAAAAGATCACTCTTCACTGTTTGTGTATCTTTCATTCTTGTTTTACTTCATTTTATCCACAACCTTTCAACCAATTCTGTCCAAAATGGCACCTTGTATATTTTGCGTGGAAACAACTCAATTTGTTCTGGATTGAAACTCAAATTCTTTGACATTATTTAGAGATATTATTACTTTCCGAGTTAAGCTGAGATATGCCTCTTTGTTGCCCGAAGAAAGGAGCCTTAAGTCACATGCTTGTTAAACGTTATTGTGTTTGATAGTTGTCTAAACCCACCAAAGAATTAAACTGTATCCCCACTTATTGATAAACCACACAAGAGGCCCAGTTTGCTGATTACCAAGAATCGTCACTTGATGCCATTACTCTCATGGCACTTGCTGAAATGTCTTTCTTCTTTCCATATTCAGATTTTTTATTTGAGCTTTTGTGGTACATGTTCAATTAAAAGTTAAAGAGAAAAAAATCTTGTTAAACTACATTGCAACTTAACACAAACAATAGTCAAGTAAAATTCAATTGGCTAGCCAGTCTGTCTGTCTCGCCTAGATCAGTTTTTGTATATTTCTAAGTATACTTAAATACAAAATTAAGTAACATAATGTTAAATTTTTATGTATGTAAAGTTTGTGCAGTAAATCTGGTTCTTTGAAATACCATGCAAATCAGTTTTATGCGTTTTCGTAAAAAAGAAAAAAAATGATTATATTAAAAATTTATGCATGTACATTTGACTACATGCATATTGTGTGCGGCGGGACCTGGTTTTTCCCCTGTTTGGGTGTGCTCGGTGACGGCCCCAATACACCATGGTCAAATGAAATGACCATATGGTCGTGAACACAGAAAGCCATGATAATGACTTTCAAATGAGTCAGAACTTTGAGAGCTCCTTCTCAATGGTCAAGAAGGCTGATGTGGCTGCCTAAGCATCCTGGGGGTTGGGCCACCTAGGTGCAAAGGCGGCCGCCCAGACACAAAGGCAGCCTGTATTGGGGGGGAGGGCCAACTTTTTGGGGCTCTTGTTATCAACCTTAAAGTGTATGATAATCAATGATTATGTATACTCTTTAAAGTAGGGATCTCATAAATTATTGCAAGCAAACAATATTTGTGTTGCTAGTTGGCTATAAACAAAGAAAATCATCAGTTTGGTTGTTGTCTTAGTGTTTAAGGTTGGGTTGGAGATCCCTAACGGCAAGAATCGGTATCCTTTTCTATGGGGTACGAGATCCCAAAATTTAAAATTCGAGATCCTTTAGAGATCTGTTCCGGGAGCGACAAAATCGAGATTCGAGAAGGGATCTCCTACCAGAGATCTTGGTAACTAAGGTTTAGAAGTCAGAAGTGCAGGTCAAATGTAAACATACAGGACTTTAGAATTGGTTAAAACTCAAAAGCAACATTAAAAGATAAAAGCAACTTGAGATGTCCATTAAATCTTGCAAGTCACAATTCACAATAGATACTCATAAGTTGTAAAAAAAAAGTCACATCCGACAATCAAAGGACAAAGTGAAGATTACACAAAAACAACAAAGTCAAACTTGAAAACATTTACAAGAAGTGAAAATTGTAAATACATATAGAAAAGCAAAGATTAATTTACAACTACTAGTCTAAATATTTGAAATTTCAAATTAGTCATCCAAAAATAGTAAAAAATGGTCATAAATTACAAATAGGAAATGCAGTATAAAGAATATTAATATCTTGAGTTCTTAACAATCCAAAGACAAAAGTAAAGCAAGGATGATCAAGGTAAAAAAAATAAAAAATAAAAAAATCTAGTTAAAACCTACACATCAAACTCCAATGATATCACACATAAAATCGAAAAAACATATTACTCATGTAATTATTTAATAATCAATTGTTAAACTAACTCAAAAAAAAAATTATGGGGACAAAAGTTATGGTTTATGAATTATACAAGTAAACTCTTGCATAAAATTAAAAAAACAAATATTCATTCGTTTGGGGGCAATGGAATTTTTCCATTGAATTGCTTTCCCAAAGATGCAAACTAAATATCAAAATGGGAAAATCATCCAAATAGCTTATTTTTTGGCTGAATAATAATCCAAATAGTTGAAAACATATCGCACACACACACACACACACATATATATATCATAAACTATCAAAAAGAAAGTACAAAACGCAAAGAATGACGTCATAAGACATTGTGAAAAAAAAAAACGTAACCTAATAAAAAATATTAAAACATACCAACCTTCTTGAAATGAAACTGAGATCGGCCTAAACGGGAAAGTTTTGGTTCCCAAATCTCCTCTTTTACAGCCACTATAAGCTAGAAAAAGATCGGGGATGAATATCCTTTAATTTCGTGAGCATTTGAGGAGGTTGAAAAAAATTTCGATCTCTCTGCAATTCTTGAAATCTTGTTTTTTTAAAGGTTTTTGTCACTCTAAACATCACTAAAAATGTTTTTTGGGGGCAAGAATGGCCCCCAAAACCTTTTCCTCCCCTTTTTAGGGGGGAAATGACAAATTTACCCAATGGCCGAGGGGCATTTTTCCCCCTCGGTCTCGATTGGTTGAGGTGGTGCCTAGGCGCCCGCTTTTATGTCGCCTAGGTGGACACCTAGATGCAACCCGTCTGGAGCATTCCGCCTAGTCCACGCCTAGGCGGTTTGAGAAAATGGCCGCTTAGGCAGGAAGATGGCCGAATTTTTGTTCATTGCTCCTTCGAAAGGACAAACATGGTCATGTTCCAAAAATCAGGAAGATTGTAATTGAGATCAAGCGGTTTGTGAAGTTCAGCACAAGCTGTAGTACTTACTACCTATAAATAGTAACCACGTGGTGAATTGTCCATATTTGACAAAATGAAACGGGCTCAAATTTCTGGAAATGCTCATTGAAGATATTTCAAGCTTTCCACCAAAAATCATGCAATTGGATGTGGTTTCAGGGTTGAAGTAAAGTCCGCCACAAGCTTAGTATGTGGGCATAGAGCTCTCACGGGGAACTTCCATTTTGTGTCCAATTTTGATATTCGAATTAAATTGTGTGCTCTCCCTAGTGTTTGATTGGGGAGTCACATTTTTTCTTTAGAATCTTCCTTAGTATGCATTTAGGCGAAATATGCCCCCTTATCAGTCTAGGGCTAAAGATGAGAATCCTTGGGCTTTGTGCTCTTTATTTAGTACTTTTGACATTCAGCTGATCTTTAGAGTTTCTAAGTTTGTAATATTTATTCGTATTTTTCCATTATAAAGTAACAAGTCAGCCTTTCTTTTCCATTTGTCCTGCACAATGTTCAAAAGGTCAGATGCCAGTACGGTTGGGCGGCTGCCCAGGTGCACTCCTAGAAACTAAGCGGCCTAAAGGGGTGTGGGGGGGTGGGGGGTGGGCATAATTTGGAATATTTTAGAGTTGCTTATTATATCTTCATTCTCAAGGTGCAAATCAAGGGAGAAAAAAAGAGGAGAGAGAGCAGAAAGAGAGGAGAGGGTGCAATGTAAATGGCAGTTATTGTTTTTCTTACTGTTTCTCTTTCTTGATCCTTGTTTTTGCAACACCCTGCTCTTGTTTGTGCAAATGGGAGACAACAATGGTGTTTTTTTGTTGGTGGGCGGTTGGGCGGGGGGGGGGGGGGGGTTTCCTCAACGTTAATGGCAGCTAGGGTTTTTATTCTCTAAACTGTTTCTCTCTCCTTAACCCTGCCTTTTCTTCTTTTTCAGGGAAAAAAGAGGAGAGAGAGAGAGGTGGTCTCTCCAAAGTTAATGGCACTTAGGGTTTTTTTATTTGAGACCCTTTTTCTCTCTGGAACCCTCTTACCGCTTATTCTTCTTCTTCTTTGTGTTGGGGCCTTCTTTTTCTTCTTCAGGCATATTCTTATGTTCTTCAACTTACTTTCTTTACCTATTTCTAGGCCTTCTTTTGGACCCTTTTTTTTAACTTTCTTTTAAAGGGGGCCTTTGCTTTATGAGGTGGAATGTTGGGCGGTCAAGAAACAATATTCCAATAGGATGAGTTTAGTTGAGATGAGGATGTTTAGATGGATGAGTGGCAAGACAAGAAGGGATAAAATTCGAAATGAATACACTTGGGAGAGCTTAGGTGTGGCTCCAATAGGTGATAAGATGAGAGAAAGTAAACTTAGGTGGGCTGGCCATGTGTTTCGCAGATCTAGTACACCTTTTAGGAGGTACGGGTTAGTTCAAGTGAAAGGTTCAAAAAGGCAAGATGTAGGCCCAAAAGGACATGGTTGGAGTTAGTGAGAAAAGATATGAAGACTCATGGCTCCATTGTGGGTATAACCCTTGATAGAGCAAAATGGCAGACTGGGATTCGTATAACCGACCCCAAATAGTTGGAAAAAGAGGCTCCGATGATGATGACGACTTTCTTTTAAAGAGGCTTACATGCCTTTTTATTAGGTCTTAATATTTTTTTTTCTCCTAAGGGACTTACTTCTTGTACTTTTACTTTTTTAAAGGAGGTGGCACTAGCTGGGTGCTTGAGCACATGGCCAACTAGGGCACTTGGCTAGGGTCCTTCGATTTGGTGGCATGCCTAGATAGCCTAGGCGGCCAGGTTGCCAAAATTTTGGACATTGGTCGTACATAACCTCATCCCTCAATATTTTTTGTGGATGATGTCCACCATGTCTGTGATTGTAGATGAATAAGGTTCTTGTGCATATCAGCAAGTTGGTGGACTTCACATTGAAAATATCGGATGTCTATTAAGAGACAAGTTGGTGGACTTCGTACTTCCTCCAATTTGCAATTCTTCGAGTCCCACAGGGTTCAGGTCCTTTAACATTTCTACACCTCCACAGTCATGTTCTCCAGACCAGAATCATCAATTCCTATGTGCCCCTTTCTAGTTGTTAATAACATTTACATATTCCTACCCAGTGTTTTAAAATGCGGTCGCATCATGCGTGATGTGCTGGCAACTGCATCTCCTAAAATCGAATATGCGCTTTGGTGGGATGTGCCCTCATATGCCGCATAGGACGCATATGCAGCCCATGTGTGAAATGAAAAACACCGCCACAAAAAGGGGTATTTTGGTATTTTTAAGCCCTAAAAAGGGGGAGAAAGGGTTTTGGGGGGTATTAAACCCCCCAAACCACCAAAATCAGTCACATCTGTGGCCTTTAGGAGATCAAATCATTCAAAAACAAAAAGTGGATGAAATTTTAGTTTTTGAAATTCTTGGATTTTCGCCTTGGATGATCTTTGGTTGTCGATTTGTTTATTTTGGGTGTTAATTTGAGGAAGTTTTAGCAAAATTTTGACAACAAATCGAGGGTTTCAATGGCCGATTAGAAATTGATATTTTCTTCAAGTAATCAGTAAGTTTTTATTTCCTAGTACACTAAAACTGTTTTTTTGGGGCAATGTCTTCTTCACAATCTTTTAGTAACAAGGATCCGGATTGCAAATATGCAAAACTAAAAACTCTCAAAGACCGAAAATGTGTTATTTGTATTTTTTTTTTTTTTGAGTAATTCAGTGGGGAAGACATGCCCCTACTTTTTTTTTTAAAGTAGATTAGTAATTGGATATTTGAAGGTGTTAGTGGGGTGGTGTTAGTGGTCGGAGTGGAAGCTACAATGTGGTGACTAGGTGTGGAGATGCTACTACCACGACCCTAGCCCCTTTCTTAAAAAAAAGGGTTAGTCAGTGGGGATTTGGTCCCCAACCCTTTGGTGAGAATGGAGTCCGAGGCTTGATCATAGGGCTTGAAAGTACTACCGCTAAGGCCCCAGCCCATTCTCAAAAGGTAATGATAATGGTGGGTTCAAATCCCACATCATAATGGACAACAAACATGCACACTACCCAGGATGCTAGTTGAGTGTTTCTGTGTTATTTGTACTCTTTGTTGAAATACTTATATGGGGGCTATTTGTCGGCAAATCTATCAAGGGATAGTGGATACAGAATCTTCGACTACTGATACTTCGGACAACAAACATGCACACTACCCAGGATGCTAGTTGAGTGTTTCTGTGTTATTTGTAGTCTTTGTAGAAATACTTATATGGGGGCTATTTGTCGGCAAATCTATCAAGGGATAGTGGATACAGAATCTTCGACTACTGATACTTTTGGAGTTAATGAATAAATTTGAATAAATTAAATACCTACTATCACATAAATCACCCCAAATTTTTTTTATGCATTAACCTATTTTTTTAGATTTTTTAGGTTTTTTTATATTTATTGAGCGCATCGGATGATGTATCCGTGCATCTAGACCGTATTGAGCTGCAGCACCGCATTGGCACCCCCCAACGCATCATGCTGCATCCTGCATTTGAAACATTGTTCCCACCTGCATCCAACTCCTTTTTCTCATGAGGAATATTATATCTTGGCCGCATCCTGCATTTGAAAACATTGTTCCCACCTGCATCCAACTCGTTTTTCTCATGAGGAATATTATATCTTAGCCTCCTCTAAAGCTCAGAGTTCCATTTAGGCAAGTCTTTATTTCTCTAAACCTGATGGCCAAGAGCTCTGCAATTGGTTATGAGCGGTTGCTCCTATTGCTCCATCCTCACCATCGATCATGATAACACAACTTTTTAATCATATGTTCATGCACTTCTAGAGTGCCAGTGCTATATTAAACTTTTTCTAAGGATCCCCAGACCCTTGCAAATTTCCAGTTGACAGTGGCGAAGCTCGATGAGATCATTCTGAGGCTACTGAGATGGACTAGTGTCTCCTCCCGGAGATGATATTTTCTTGTCAGACTGCCTAAAAAATATCCAGTTCCTTTTGTGCGCTGCCCCAGCCCATCCTTCATCTTTCTGTTCTCCTGGGGTGACCATTTGATTTAATTTTTCTTCTTAGTTAATGATTCTTTTTGTCATCTGAAATACACGCCCATCATCCAATAAGAGAGACACACAATGCTTAAAGTAAAAAAGAAGAAACAAAGGGGAGGAAGAATAGAAAGAGTTCGGTTTTGTTGTCAGATCTCTTTATTCACCTATTCCACTAATCCCGGTGAAGTCATGTGAACTATTCTGTTTATGTGGAAGAGCATTTTCTCTTTTTAGTTCTGTAGCGTAATATTAATATGAAGCTATATGTTTGTATAGAGGGAAGGATCTTGGTCTTGTCCAATATTCATGGGTGAAGTATGAATGCCAATTGTTAAGGCATTTCCTATTTGCGTATAGAAGAGAAAAAACATTTTCTCTAATCCTATTTGACTAGAATCAATCAAAAGTGCTTTAGGAACTTTTACTGTTGAGTTCATTTCATGCCCTTGTGATGATATTTCCTTTGAAGCTTCTTAGTTTGTCAGCATTATTGATTTCAGTAGTGTCAACCTGTACAGGCCGCACAAAAGATGCAGTGTGCCCTTGGGAGGACTGATTGCAATATTGAGAAGGTTGCAGATGGTGGATTCACCACTTCATCAAAGAAACCTTTAGAACACGATAGTTACAGACCTAGTGCTAAGGTCCATTATTTTTACATGTTTGTTGAAATGATTTGCTTCTGATGTTGAAATGCATTGTTGAAATTTATACTTGCGGTGTTCATATACTTTCTATATAATGCTCTTATCTTGATTGCAATTATATATTTCTTTCTCCAGGAACCTGAGCTTGCTGCTGTAATATTAAAGAATTCTGACCAAAGGTGAGATAAGAGATAACTAGTTTAGATTGCGTGCTGTTGTTCAAAGGTAGACTCCAATCTGAATGGGGGCTCTTTAACAGGATTTTATTTGAAGCTATATACTTGTTTTCATGATGCTTTATTTAGAATGTTCTTGAATGGCCATAGCCTTGGATATGTCATAGCATTTTTCACTGTAAGGATGCAAGTATCTAGTTTGTAATTTGTATGTGCCATGAGAATGTAATTATACTTTTTAAATGCAGCAGAGCAGCATAGTTTCAGGCAACATCTATTGGGAACTACACCCATGGTTGCTTTATATCGTGCTATTTCAAGCTGCAATCTGTGTTCTGGGAGAATGCCAATTACGAAAAATTTCAAAATTCCTTCATGTTTTTTCAATTGTTATACTTTTCCTCTAAGCTTGAAATGGACATAGGAGATCTGTTTCTGTAAATATTTAACTGCAAGTTGGGAGCTTCCATTTGGGTTCCATTGCCTTCCTTATGTTGCGCATTCCCTATTTTTGGAAAGGAAAGATTATGATGAAAATTATGTGTTGCAATTGTATGTGCCATTCCCATTGCTCATGGGAAGCTTTGAGGCAGTGAGCACATTGATTATTGAGCTTTGGCACTAGTCGTCTTTTACTTTCTCAACGAGTGTGGCTTTGACAAATGAAAATTACATTGCAATCCAGTGTACTGTGGGGCCTTCCATCTTGGTTCTGTTGCCTGGCTTGATTTGTATATTACCTTATCTGTAAAGGGAATGGTATAACAAAAATCATTTGTTGCAGCTGTATGTGCCATTCATATTGCTAACGGGAAGCTTTCTAGCCGCGAGCATGTAGCTTATTGAGCTTTGACGTTTGTGATCTTTTTCTTTATCAACATGTGTGGCATCTATGGTATATATTTTCTTTTATACTTTTACAAATGAAAAAAAAAAAACTTTACATGTCGATGTTCTGTGGAATTGATGATCTATCAGGTCATCACCTTCCAATCAATTGCTGGATATGTTTACGAGAGAATGGGACCACAAGAGCACAAGAGCTGGTCTGACCCTAGCAGGAGTTCTCGCTCTATCCATCATCTTGTCATCATTTCCTGGGGCATTTATGAACCCAGTGGAGGACAATTATGTCTATAGGCTGTTGGACTATAGTATGCCCTTTGTGAGAAAAGGGACATCAATGATAATTTTATAAAGCTTTTCCCATTACAGTTTTGTTAACAGGACAAATCTTTTTTAGAAAGCTTTTTGGAGTGTTGCTACTGCTTCAAATTGTCTTTATTTAAAGAATTTATATTTACATAATTTTCCCTTTTTTGATGTGTTTTCAGGTGCATTCTTTTCACACTGATCACAGTTAATCTGGATGCTCGACCAAAAAACCTTGCTCCTTTTCATTGGCCTCTTCAAAGCTCTGATTTGAGGAATCATTTGGCATTTGGAACGCCAAATATGGATGGCTTGGAACTAGTTTCTCCCCCTTCTGTCTTGTTGTTCAACCTTCCACATACCCAGAAAAGTCATTTCCAGCGATCATGGTGTTCAAAACCTTATACATCTGGTCGATTTTCTAGATCGAGGACTCCCGGGCAATCACGAATTAAAGCTTCATTGAATGTTCAAACTAAGGAATCTAAGGTTTCCACCAATTCTTGCATTCAGAGTGATGCCTTGAATGATTCTTCTGGATCCTTCCAATCTGATGGATCTAGTGCGGCCAGTTCGAGTGGTCTGGTCATTGATACTTGTAAGGGGGAAAAGCGTGCAAAAAGGAACTCGAAAAAGAAGCCAAAGAAGAAGGGAAAGCACAACAAAAGATCCACAGAAAGTGTTGAATTGGCAGCAGTGCATGAGGAATGCACCCAAGGTTGTTCTTTCTCTGAAAACTTTGATGAGAGAGGTCCATATTGTGAGACTGGGCCTAATCCTGTCAACAATTTGCATCGGTTTGATGACGATAATAACGTATTAACCTGTTTATACAGTTGTGATAGCAATGGTAATAACCTAGTTTCTAACTTACCTTCCCCATCTCAAGCCCTTAGTGTTGCTGGCTCTTTCAGCAAACAAGGAGTTGATCCCTCACTAACAGTTCAGAGAACTGATGATGTAAGGGTACCATATCCTTCTGGTTGGGAATTTGCCGACAACTCTGCTTCCAAGGCTAAATGTATGGAATACCCTGTTCCTATGTCCGAGAAAATGTTTTCTGATGGTTGGAATAGTGATGGTAGTTATTGTGAGGCTGTGGGTTTTGAGGAGAAGGGGCCAAGCCCAATGAACAGTAGTACTGGATCAGATAATAGTAACTCTAGTGGTAGACCTATTGATATGGGATATTCGGTTGGGGTAGGTACATGTGACTGGAATTGTGAGAGACCCAACAATCTCTGCATCAATGGTGTTGCTTCAGTTGCTGCTAGGGATGTGGAGAGGCTTAAGTACAGTAATCAGGGTTGTAGCAGTAGTAAGACACATGCATTTGGACTGAGCGGGAAAGCTAGGCAGGGTAGAAAATCAAATGGGAGCTCATTAGGGTCGATACCAAGATACCATCACGGTGTAACCATCCATGGGCGCATGGGCAGGGACAATAACCATTCTGTCTGGCAAAAGGTTCAAAAGAGTGGAAATGAATGCGTTCTTGAGGCCAAGAACCCTAATCGTCTTTGGCCTCAACCAGATGCTGCCTCAGTGCCTGTTAGAGATGATGTATTTATGAGCCAATATGGCAAGAAGGGACAGAGGAGGAATGAGCAAGAAGTAAAACCCCGAACAGCCTCTATTTCAAGCCATTTGGATGCTCCGCAAGGAGTTCCAAGTGCTGTTGATAGAACTTTGCCGCTCTCAACTGGAGAAGATGAAGTTATTGAGAGCACAATGTCTGAGAGGTCCAAAGGAAAAACGAATTTGGGGTCCAAACAAGAGCATACAAACCATTCCAGGATAGGAAATGGTGGTAGTAAGTCTAAGCTGATTAGGCTTTCGAGGACAAATGGTTTTCAAAGGGAATCGCCAGAAATCGCATGGCATGCGAACTATTACAGAAGCTTTGGTGGGGGTTCAAAATCTACTTGTTATGCTCAAAGTGAGAGAGTGGAGGCTGCAGTCTCTGACAAAATGGATCGTGTCAACTCTGACTCCATCCTTGGTTCACAGGCCAACAATGATGAAATTATTCCAGTGGGAAATGTGGGTGCTGGTGATGCTAATATGAAGATTCAAGCTGCTTCAAAGTTGGTGAATTCATCATCTAGCACTTTGAATCTCTCTTATCAAGTGTCTGCCATTGAAGGCCCCGGAGACAAGTGGAGAATATCACATGGAGATTCCCCAGGAACTGACCACCCTTCTCTCACTCATCAAGAAAAGGAAACTTTGCACTCAGAAACAGAAACTTCTTCTGTGGAGCATGCAAAGCAAGACATTAGTTCCAGTTATACCTCAAAGAAGTGGATTCCTGTTGGGAGGAAAGATGCTGGAGCCTTCAAAACAAACACAATAACTGAGTCAAACGGTAATGTATTGAACAATGATTTCGATAAATCACTGTCTAGAAATGGAGAAGTGAATAATACTCAGAAAGAGGAAGCATTTCTTCCTGAGCACTCTCATTTCTCTTCTTCGACTAATTCAGGTATGGCATGCTTGAGATCTGATTTTGGGGATTTCCGATCTTCATCTCAGAGCCATTTTTTGGCAACTGAGGTAAGGGTTGATATTGGTTCTTCTGAGGGGTTGAGTGCTCGATCAAAGACCCCACCTGAAGAAGAGAACAGAGGTGTATCCGTTGCATCTAGTGATCATTTATCTAGTAGAGCCAAGAATCGACCTGTATCCCAATCTGACATCGATTCAAGGAATCTTGCACAAGCTGTGTTTGATTCTTACCGACTGCAAATTGCATCTGAAGATGTTCGGCTCACAACTGGAAATCCCCCTGCTGAGTTTGAAAGAATTCTTCATTCTGTTTCTCCAGAACTGAGCTCAACATCCAGTTCACCCCATTGGTCGAAATGCTTGGGTCACTGTCTTTTTGGCAATTCTATGTGTAGGCATCAGGTTTCTAATTATTCTTTGAGGAGCATTTGGCAATGGTATGAAAGGCCTGGAAGTTATGGATTGGAAGTGAAGGCAGATGATTTACTGAACATCAAGAGATTGGGGAGCAAGCGGTGTGGGTTTCGGGCATATTTTGTGCCGTATCTTTCAGCCGTCCAGCTATTTGGGTTCTCAAGGAATTCTTCGCCCTCTTGCAGTGATGCTGCTGATGGAGAAGCCATGAAAAATTGCTCGGATTTAGCATCGGCTGAATACTGTGATCTCCCTATACTATCAGTGCTTTTGCCAAAGCCTCGTGAAGCAGACGGTGTAGATGGCTCATTGTCTGAGAGTTCAGCATGCAGTTCAGGCTTATCTAGGTCAGACAGAGAAGAGTCATGCAATATGTCTCCTGGTTTTGATTGGTCTGATGATTCAGAACTTCTGTTCGAGTACTTTGAATGCGAGCAGCCTCAGCAACGGAAACCGTTATTCGAAAAGTAAGTGATCTGTGTCCTAATGGGACTGGAATCTTGTTTAAAATATGTCTCATCTAACGACTCCAAGGTTCATTTACCAGAAGCTTGGATTAGTTATAGATAGAACAATAACAGAAGCTGTAGGTTCTTTAACTGCTTGTTACTACGTTTAATCAGAGTGATGGATTTTGTTCCTGGGATTGAATGTATGTTTAGAATGTATGAATGATATATGCAGTTTCCCCCATATTTAACATAAGAATTAGTTAAAAGAGTAGAGCATTTTTATGGAGGGGAAATGTCATTTTAGGATATTTCTGAAACTTGTGAACTGTTAAGTGCTCATGTTCTTTCGAATTGTTTAGCATTAATCTCCTCGTTTACCATTTTTGCAGATTACTCCCTACCCTGTTAATACTGTTGTGTATTGAATTAATACTGTGCTTACACTCTGACTTTTTGTGTTTTAATTATTTATATTTTATACAAAAATTGTACATTGACTCATATTATGTAGTCAACTTGTTTGAGATGGTTATAATCGTTTCTGATGCTAGGATAAAGGAGCTAATCAGAGGGGATTCTTCAAAGTCTCAAGTGTATGGGAGCCCATCGAATTTGGGTCGTAGTTTGCGTGATCTCCACCCTGCTTCCTGGTTGGTAGCTAATTGCAAATAAATATAATTTTAATTTGATGTGGTTTCTCTCTCATGCAAGGCGGGATTCTATGATCAGAGGAGGTTGTTACTTCGTAAGTAGCGGAAGGAACAAAAATGTAAAAAGCTCATTTTTAGGAAAACATGGAGTTTAGGTTCCAGATGGGTCAATAATTGGATTACAGTTCCATACCTATCCTTAGCTAAAAGGTTCTATGAAATTTCACTTGCAAATTTTCAGGTATTCGGTTGCTTGGTATCCAATTTATCGAATTCCAGATGGTACCTTTCGAGCTGCATTTTTGACGTACCATTCATTGGGTCACTTCGTTTCTAGGAGTGGCTCTCCTGATTCCCCTGGTGTGGAGGCATCTGTTGTATCCCCGGTTGTGGGGTTACAGACTTACAATGCTCAGGTATCTATACTGTTCTTTTGAGCCTCTCTCTCTCTCTCTCTCTCTCTCTCTCTCTCTCTCTCTCTCTCTCTCTCTCTCTCTACTACTACTACTAACTAACTAAACGTAAACGTAAACGTAACGTAACGTTAACGTAAC
>NW_006499435.1:1006315-1029227 GCF_000471905.2 Amborella trichopoda
CCTGTGTGCCGTTNCCTCCCACGACTATATTATGAGTCTAAATAAAATATTGCTACTTTAGCAACAACTAATTATCTATAGTCTCTATTTTTAAGTATTTTCATATGTCTATAGATCTATTTGATTTTAAACATTTTTTTAGTTTAAAATTTTATAATTAGATATGAAAATAGATTTTTAGATAATTCTAAGAATTTTTTATACCAAAATTACATATTATGATAAAATTTCGAGGCGCATCTTAATTGGATTGTTTAAGGTTGCAACCTTATAGAAACCACATCCTTTTCAGAAATGATTTTTTTTTTTTGGGTAACTAATGAAAAAGACAAAATCAAGTAAATTATAAGTTATATAAGTGGGGTGATAGTGATGAAAATGAAAACCACGTGGTGACTAGAGTGTCGGGTGCTACCACCACCAAACTAATCCCTGTCCCAAATTCGGAAATGATTGTTTGCTATAGAAGTTTGCACTTTAAAAGCATTTTTCAGCATATTACTCGAGGGACATATCATGAATTTTCCAAACAATCAGTTGGTATTACCGTCATTCCTCATTTAGAGGGCGATTTTTTGGCGCAATTAATTATTTGTAGTATGATCGATCATTATCATTATCATTATTATTAATATTATTATAAGCATTTATTACCCTTACCTTTCCTTAAAATTTCTAAACCACCCTTAGAATAATTGGTATTTATGTTTTTTTGCAATAGACTTCCCTGATGAAGAACACCGAAATTAGTTAGATGACGGTGAGCAAACATAAAAGAATTCATATTTAAAAACAAAAAAAGAATTGGACCGGCAACTGATCGGGCCAGGCCCGAGCTGAGTTTGTGCCCTATAGGACTGGCCCAGGTCTAACACTTAGGCCTTGGTAGCCCAACCCAGTTCGGTCCTCGAACCATATTTTGTGGCACAGGCCTTGGTACCATGACGGGCAAACCTTAGCTGACATGTTTATGTATGTTGTCACCAAAAAAATTGTGAGGCCGACTCGGGGACTCGCCTGAGTAGACTTGGATCAGGAGCTGTATGATCCTGGGCTGAAAAACCTTGAAATTACCAAGTCTCCTGATTTTTTCGTACGTTTTAATTTTTTCACATTAAAGATTTGCCCCATTGTCTGAGTCGGATTGGGGGACTCAAGCTCAGTCCTTGCCGAGTTGGATCCCGAGTCTGATGTTTTTAACACTGGTCAAACCAATGCATTTGTTTCCTCACAATCAGTTAGTGTACATGTTAACTTTCTAGCTTACTCTCCATGATAATGCAAATATACAGGTAGATTTGGTTGGAGGATACTACGATTCAGGGGACCATGTGAAGTTTGGGATGCCGATGGCTTTCACAGTGACCATGATGGCATGGGGAGCTGCGGAGTATGCGAAGGAGCTCGCCTCGGTGAACCAGCTCGGCCATACCCTAGAAGCGATCAAATGGGGCACTGACTACTTCATCAAGGCTCATCCTGAGCCCAATGTCTTTTGGGCCCAGGTTTCTTTCAATCCATTTGTACTCTTTCTTTCCTTTGAGGGGAAAGTACTGTGATTCATTTGATCATGTTAACAAAGTGGTCAGGAGGATTATCATCGTTTGATCAATGGGTTGATGGTGATGGCGGGAGACTGGACTGTACAATTGAATTAGTGACATGTTTGGTGGGACTCCCTCTCTTGTCATCACAATCAACCTATTGCTGCTGAGGTGTTGATTCTTATTACCATATTATTATAATGATCATATAGACCATAAAAAAAGTATATGATACACATCTTATACATCGCTAACAAACAATGGCCAATATTTTCTCAATGGTGGATAATGGAGATGAACAATGGATTATATGTCTGACATTGACACGTAACTATGGTTCATGTGCACCGTTCATCTGGCGAATGGATGGTAGATGCCATGACCATGTATGATGTATCGTGAACAAGATATGTGTGATATACACTTTCCTTGTTTATCATTCAATTGACTTCAAGTTAGTTACTGTTGGAATCCAATATAATGGGTGTAATTTTCAGGTAGGTGATGGGGATTCTGATCACTATTGTTGGGAGAGAGCTGAGGACATGAGTACGCCAAGGGCTTCGTACCGAATCGACACTGAGCATCCGGGTTCAGACCTAGCAGGCGAGACTGCGGCGGCCATGGCGGCTGCTTCTATAGCCTTTAAGCCTTACAACTCCTCTTACTCTAACCTCCTCCTGCTCCATGCCAAACAGGTAACAAGAGAGAGAGAGAAAAGGGCAACACCAATGGAAAAACTGCCGTCGTTTGTAAAACGCAAGGTTTTTTCTTTTTTATTGGTGTTAACTTTTATAAAAACTAATATATTACAAGATATTACAAAATATTAAGTTTTTTATATTGAATTTTCTATAACTGTCAACAACTGGTTTGGGACCGGCCATAGCGGAGTTCAATGAAATGTTTATTGTCCAATATATATTCAAGTTTTTTGCTTTTAAGTTGGTCCCTAGGTTGAGAAGGTGACGTCTCAAAATATGGGGAGGACCTGAAATTTGCCCCTAGTGAGCAAAAGGACCTCTTGCTCTTGCCACCTTTTGAACCATTTCAGTGATAAGAATTGAACTTCCCTTGGTGAAATACTAGGTGCTTCATGCATTAGGCAACATGGATACAATCCCATGAGTTCTTACAGGTCAAGGGACTTGGGTCCATATTATTGTGACATTTTTTTTCTTTAATTTTACTTATCTAGCAGACTCCTATTAGTTGGGAAAAGACTTTAACGATGATGCGTATTTAAAGTAAATTTAATTGTTGATTTTCTGCTTTTTTTATTGATTTGGTTTTCTTTTCTTGAAGCTCTTCTCATTCGGTGATCATTTTCGAGGGCCCTACGACCAGTCGATCAAAATTGCTGGACCATATTACCCCTGCAAAAATGGATACATGGTGAGAAATCAACAAGTGAAATCTGAACACCTTGTTTATTGGATGAACAACTAGTAGGAAATTAAGGTTATATATGTGATTAAGTTCATTTTACTACTTTTTTTTTTTCTTTTCCCCCCCTTTTCATTACTTAAAGGCCCATTTACTTTGACTTCAGAAAATTTGGCAAAAGAATGTTAGCCACTCTTTGCTTTCTAAGGGTCCCATACATGTATGATATATGTGTCTAGGGACCGGCAACTGTCAACTATTAACTGGATGACTGTCAGTGAGTCGGCGATAATATCTATAATTAATGTCCATATATATATATATATATATATATATAATTTTATGTGCATGGGAACTGGTCGAAAGTGTGCCTATTTTTCTAAAATTTGTTTTTCATATTAATTTGCTTATAATAATATTTATTTATAATGTTTTTATTCATTGCAGGATGAACTATTATGGGCTTCAGCATGGCTTTTTCGAGCAACAGGAGATGTGCAGTATCTTGATTATGCTGTAAAGAATGCAGCTTCTATGGGTGGTACTGGGGTGGCTGTGAAAGAATTCTCTTGGAACAACAAATATGCAGGCCTCCAAGTCCTCTTAGCTAAGGTAATGAAAGAAATTCATATTTAAGAATATTTTGTCATTAATGTTTTCATAAAAGAAGTAAAAAATTGACCAAAAATTTGCTATGATTATGATATTTTAAGATTGATTTTTTTTCTTAAAAGAAGAAGGAAAAATGGCCAAAACTTTATTATGAGTATGGAGTTTTTTGGCCAAGGATGGGTTCACCTGAAAAATACTCCAAATTGGACTCTTAATTAGACGGCACGAGTCGTAAGGACAATTTGTTAATATTTTATGAGTTGAAAATCGAAACGAAAGTAAGCTATTTATCATCATCATCAATAACTTTTTCCCAACTAATTGGGGTTGGCTAAAATTGAAGTAAGCTATTTCCCAACTAATTGGGGTTGGCTAAAATTGAAGTAAGCTATTGTCGACTTGAAATGTAAATTAATGGAAGGAAAGAAAAGAAAAAGATAATGATATAGTACAATAATGCAAATGCAAAGTTCAAATGTAAGTTTAAATATGCTTAGGGTAGTAATCCTACATCCTACTCATTATTTGCCTGACAAGCTCCTTCACATTGATAAAAAGATGTCAAAAGATTATATACTCCCCGGTAAAAATCCAACCTCCTCAAGCTAGTTACCAACCTCAAAAAAATAAAAAATAAAAAATTAAAAATAAAAAATAAAAATAAAAATAAAAATAAAAATAAAAATAAAATTTGTATATTCTGCATGTCTATAAGAAAATAACGCCTTAAGATTGAACAAAGACTGTCCAGTTTTGCTTGGCCAACTAAGTGAATATAAATTCAACAATTTTTTTTTGTTTTGTTTTGAAAATACTCATTTGATGATTCTAGAAGGAATCTCCAAATTTCAGATTATAAAAATACTCCCGTATAATTCTTGTACTTGGGGGTAAATGTATAGTGTACACTTTGCTATGAACTGTGGTATCCCTTGGAGCAGCACAAAATTCTTGTCTAAATTAAATTGGGACCAATTTTGTGTTAAAATTTGTTATGGACTATCTAGGTTATTCCATTACATCCCTTGGTATGCAATTTTTCATGATTTAGTTGGTTCTTCGATTTTTCTTTTATTTTTCTTTTCGTAGGTGTTGCTCGAGGGCAAAGGTGACGCTCATAAATCAGTGTTAATGCGATACAAGGCGAAAGCTGAATTCTTCATGTGTGCATGTTTACAAAAGAACAAGGGCTACAACGTCCAAATGACCCCAGGTAAGTACCAATAAATGACACTCCCCCTTTCAGGTTATAATCATTATTGTCTCTCAAACTTCAAAATAAGTGGTTAGAAGAGTGCCATTGACTATACATAACAAAAAAAATTCTCGGACTTTGTGACTCACCTTAAACCATCCAATTTCTCTTAAATTTAAAAATTGGTTGAAAGAGTGTCATTGAATAAACACAAAATTCCAAAAACAATTCTCATGGCATCATGACTCATTCCAAACTATTTAATTTGACTTCTAATGATTGAGAATGATTGTGACCTCTATGTACAAAAAATAAATGATTTTTTTGTAGACAATCCCTTCTTTAATGTCACTTCTAATTCTCTTACCCCAGTTTAAAGCCATTTCTTTTTGATTAATAAAGCCTATTTTTTTTGCAAACAAAAATGTCTCTTTTTATTTGTTTATTCATTTATTGGGCGTGGTTTATACAAGGTCAAAATATTTGTTGTAGGAGTAAGCTAGGGAGTGGTCTCTTACATTGTATATTTTAGTTGGATGATGTGAATTTGATACATTTTTTAAAACAACATCAAATTTATATTATCCAACTAAAATGAACGATATACATTAATGCAACTTAACCTCTGCAAGAATTGTTGATGCCTTATATATATCATTTCCTTGTTATTATCTATTTATTTGGGCATTTATTGAATAAAATATTTCTCTTTATTCAAAATCCAGGGGGACTTTTATACGTGGGAGATTGGAACAACATGCAATTTGTTTCTTCCTCAGCTTTCCTTGTTGTTGTCTACTCTGATTACTTGAGGGCAGCCAATGCCCCACTTAATTGTCCAGAGGCCCAGCTTCATCCTTCAAATCTCATAAGCTTTGCACAATCACAGGTGCATATGATAAAGGATTGTGTATTATAAAAAACAGTGTGACTGGTGGTCCAGTACTTAGGCCCCAAGTTCGGTGTCGCACTTGGGTATATTAAAAAAAAATTAAAAAAGATTTCAAAATTTATTTGTGATATGTTTTTTTATGTTTTCTATTAATTTCGCAATGATAGGAAAGTGATTTGATTATAAATACTTATTTTTATATTTTTCATTTTTTGGATTATTTCAAAAATACCCGTCATTTTTTTTTACCTTTTTAACCTCTGCTTAATCTTTCTTTAAAATATACATTTCCCATTTTTTAGATTTTTTATATATTTTATAAATGTTTTAACCTTTTTTTTGCTGCTACAACTCTGGCCCTACTTGGGCCGAGTTACCCGAGTACTCGGATCGGGTATGGGCCAAGAACTCGTCTCGAGTAGTGGTTTAGACTCAGAATACTGATTAAAAGAATCATACTCACTCGTCAGCTGTCAAATCCAATAGCCTAGAATTATAGCAAGCTTCCTACTGCAACAATCTATTTGGACTCTGCTTTCTACTGCGACAATCTATGGGACTAAGTTTTCTCAACCCAAACATTTAATCTCACAATCCACATGGTCTTTCCTTTAGGCTGACTACATCCTGGGCAAGAATCCAAGGGCAATGAGCTACCTAGTTGGGTTCGGACCGAACTATCCAACAAGAGTACACCATCGTGGAGCATCGATCGTGTCCAAAGCTGTGAGCCCAGCACCAGTCAGATGCCTTGAAGGGTTTGAGTCATGGTTCAATAGGGAACAGCGTGATCCGAACATTTTGGTCGGAGCCCTGGTTGGCGGACCGGATCGAAACGACCGTTTCATCGACGAGAGGAGCAATTATGAGCAAACCGAGCCCACCACCTATAATGTTGCTCCCCTTATTGGACTCTTTGCAAAGTTGCATTCCATGCTTCGAAGTTCAGGTAAAAACAATGATTGATTTTTAAAAATAATTCTCCCTTTTCTTCCAATTCCAATCTTTAATACGTGAATTAAGTCTAGAAACTTAGTGAATTGAAGGCTATGAAAAAATGAACACTATTAGTGGGAAGGTTAAATTGGAAAATAGGAATTGACTCAAGACATAGGTGGTCACGGTAGTGGGTGCGACAACAGGACGTCTTAAGTTTCATTTCTACCATAAGTAAATGACCCTTTCCTACTAATCTATCCAAAAATAAATAAATAAATTATACGGAAAAATGGTGAAACGAAACAGAGTAGTAAGAGGCACATTTTGTATGTATTTTCATTATTGTGATTGATCGTAAAAAAAAATGAAGAAGAAGTTATTTATGAAAAACGAAAATCACCCAAATTTGGGGATTAGAGATCAAGTTCCTAGTAAAGACAATAATATTCAAAATAGGAGAGAAATCCAAAATATTTACAACTAAGTTTGAGTTTAAGTTGTCCTTAAAATGAGAGTTTCTTTTTCCAAATAAATTTCCTATTAAACTTTTAGTTAATCATCTTGGACTTTGGTTAAGGCGTTGATGATTGCAACACAATGTCCTAAGTTCAAATCTTGCTTTTGGGTTATGCGAAAAAAAACAATCTAGCTAAATTTGAAGAAAGCTATTTGATGGACATTAAATTGGATTAAATTCTTTTTACCATGAAGTCCCAATTTATAGGATCTCCAAGATACTTGCCTTGCAGTTTCTGTCATTGCAAGGGTCTATTCTAGTTGAAGCCCACATGTCCCAGCCTTTAACTATAGCTTAATACTTAGAGACTTGCATAGTAACCTTTACCTGTAGCTTAATACTTACAGACTTGCATAGTAGATACTCAATGGAAAGGTTTCTATGTTTTCCCTACAACATAGAAGTTCTATTTTCTTCCTACTAACCAGCCGTCCAATTTTGATCAAGATAGCCACTCACCGTTTGATCTTAGATCTGACGTCTCAAAGTATTTTATTTTTAGTTTTTTAATACAAATTGTATGAATATGAAATTTGGTATGTGCCATCTTCTCATTGGGGGGCACGTATAGAAAATATTAAAAATAATTTTTCAATAAAATATAATAACCAAAATACCCCTTGAAACTTTCAGGGTATTTTTGCCATTTTATTTTATTGAAAATATTTCTTTTTATATTTTTCGCTAGTGCGAGTTTAACAGAGGAATGGATGTCCAAAATTTGGTGTCAAAATAGTTTACAAAAAAATTAAAAATAGAATAGTGTAGAGACATGACATTGTGATTGGGGCAATCTTAAACCCTCTATTCAGAATGGACAGTTGGATAAGGGGGAGGATAGAACTTTTATGCTTTATGGATAGAACTTCTATGCTGTATGGGAAGCATAGAAAGCTTGCCCGATACTCAAATGTGCAACATATATTTCTTAAAAAAATTTTTATTTATTTTATTTTTTGAAATACTTATGCATTGCTCACTAAGTACTAGCATTGGTTGGCTTTCTTTATCTTAGGTTATAACAAACCAAATGGAGTTGTTCCAAAAGGACCTGCTGCCCCTTATAGTATGCCACATTATCAACTAAAAGGTACTTTTACACAACACTCCTATCCCTCTTACACTTGCCCTTTCAAATAAATTGAGTTATCCCTTCAGAAAATTGAAAACAAATCCTCTGGTTTGGATAAATGCTGGCCTTTTCCATCTTTTTCATGCATATGAATGGAAAAAAAATTAAAGTAGCATGGTGTATTGTTTGCATTTTTCAAGTTGTTAGTAGGACGTCTACTATGCTGCAGGAGCATATTGTCCTCCTAGTCCCTCAGGCCAAGACGTACTTAAAGATGTTTCAATTTAAAATAGGGAAATTTGCAAAAAAAAATACACCTATGAGATAGCAATTTAATGTTTGATCCACATGTTTTGTATTACTTTCGAAATGCCCATCAAAGGTAAAATGTTAAATAGTCAAAATTTGAGGTGTATTTTGACAAAATTCCCCTTAAAATTTTGGGATTCATTCAAGAATCACTAGACAGTTATTTTTAAAAAATAAATTTTGAGGTTTTAAACACTAAGATCGAACCCCAAAAATTGAATAGTCCCTATTCGATGTTTTGATGTTAAAACTTTTTTTTGACACTCATAGAGTCCAGTTGATTTTTTCATTTTATGAGTAGTATTATTATTTTTGAGATCGTCACTTGATTCAAGTAGTTGCATTTCAAAAAATCGGGGTCCTAAAAACACTCTGAATTTGCGTATTATCTGAGGGAGAAAATGAACAGTATGCTCTAGTGGGAGCAGGAAATCTTCTCACAATACTTATTGTAACAACTCAAAACTTTTTCAAACTGCGTTTATTGGTTTTGTTTCATATCACTGTACACTAATATCTCTCTCTCTCTCTCTAGATGCAAAACGAGACTGCCCTGTGGAATTCATTCACTCAATAACAAAGACATGGGAGAGCATGGGGAAAACTTACTATCGTCACAAAGTATCAATGGTTAACAAATCAGGAAAGCCAGTTAAAGCATTGAAGCTAAAGATAGAGAACCTGCAAGGTCCTATTTGGGGTCTTTCTCTCTCTAAACTTGGTGGCACTTATGAGCTCCCACCATGGTTCCAAGCCCTAAAACCATGGGCTCATTATGACTTCGTTTACGTTCAAGGGGGTCCCCAAGCTAAAGTCTCAGTTTTAAGCTACAATTGACCTCTTCCTTCAAATTAGGTGGATTTTTCCACTTCTTCTATCAATATTATTAATTTTTTCAATTATGCTTCATTTTAATTGAATTAATGGGCTTTAATTATAGTATTTCTTGGTAAATCTTGCTAATTGGGAGGGTGTAAGTTTTTTTTTTTTTGGGACTCATTGGCAAAAATTTTGATTCTTCTTAATTGTACCTTTTTATTGTATGCAATCTTGTATGCAATCCCTTGTGAAAGTGGGATCGGGAAAAAAATTGTTCCGTATTTGTGGTTTTTTATTGTATGCAATCCCTTGTGAAAGTGGAATTGGGAGGCTGATCATAAATTTGAACTGCCTGGCCAATCCCTCTAAAAAAAGGTATGGGATTAAAAAAAAGAAAATTGTTTCATGCGGGCTTAACTGCATTTCTACCTATGGGGTCCTGAAAGTGTAAAGCATCCATCTTAAAGATAGAGGCCAGTAGGTGTTCTATCTAAAAACAATAGAAACTATCAGTGCAATTTTTTTTTTTACTATATCTTTAAAAATTAAGTTCTAAAATCATCTAAAAAATAGATTTATTAAGACGCTCACATTTCTACGTAGAAACCAGGTCCTTAAGAAAATGATAATGGCATTGAGAGAGAGACAAAGATTGATTCCGATACATTTGAATGGATTAATTTAAAAAAGTCGTGTTTCCACTGGTAGATAAAGTAAATTACAAATTATTTTGTTTTCCAAACAATTATGACCTAAAAAAAACTCAAATGGGGATATTTTAAGCGGAGCAATCTTTTTATACTTGTCTTATTGTATAAAACTTATATATTTCCCCCTATCCAAACGTCCATTCTCAATGAATGGCTGAGATGACCCAATCACAATGCCATGCCTTTACCCGTAAAAAATCTAAAAAAAATCTCAATAAAATGAAATATAACTAAAATGCCCCTCAGCATTTTAGGGGTATTTTAATCATTTTACCAAAAATATATATTTCGTAATTTTATTTTTTAGATTTGCCCTATTGAGATGATAGCACGTACTAAATTTCATATTCATATAATTTCTAGAAAAAATTAAAAATAAAATACTGTTAGGCATCGTATCTAGATCAAACAATCAATGGCTCACTTGAGCTAAATTAAACGATTGAATAAGGTGGGAAGCATATATCTCCTATACACTAAAGGAAGTATAGAAACCTTTTTCCTTTTAGACAAGGATGATATTTTTATCGAGAAGTACTTGAGTCCATACGTATTCATACGACAGAAAACACGTATCAAGTCATAATGATAAGTCTATACTGCTTCTTTTGAAATTTTTTGACATGTCCATCAAAGGTTGTGGATGTTTTTGAAATTTTTTAACATGTCCATCAAAGGTTGTGGAGGTTACAAACATCTTGATTCTCATATCTTTAACTCCTATTAGCTTACATGACTCATTATTTTTCATCTCCTCCACCTTGTGTTTGGTATTATCATGTGAAATCGTGCTCCCAAATTAAATAGCTAATAATGCAATATTTCTTCCCTATCTTCATATTTACCTAGGTTGTGTTCCTAGGTGAAAGTATGATTAAGAATCCTTGAGATGTATATCTAGGAAGATGTAGATCAATAGAGAGAGCTACCATAAGGGGTCGGTCAAGATCCTTGTCAAAGGAGTGTAAACAGATGAAGAGTTGAGGTGTAAAAATATGTCATGTAAATAAATATTGCATGGTACAAAACGAAAAAAAAGGAAGCCCTTAAATTTCGTTTTTAGATTAATGTACTATTTTTTGAGTTTCATTAATTTACAAGACCTGTACTGTTTTTTAGATTAAATGGTAGATCTTTCCATCTATCATATGGTAGTAGATCTGCGTTCGTTGTTGGAGCAAACATCATTTGGGCCATTTATAGTATGCCATTTTAATACCTTTTTTTTTATTTTTCCTGGTTTTCCTAATATTGAATCATTTGGATGAATATAGAGTATTTGCAAATTTGGGATCCAAAAGAAGAAAAAAACTAGGGATTTTTGTCATGGGAGTACATGTACATTCAACTTCCTCCGTATCATATAATCTTTTTTCGAAACACTAATTTTTTACAATAGTTTTTATTTTTATTCTTTTTTTATAAATATGTGCGCTTGTTTTATCTATTTATATCTATATCTATATCTATACTACACCAGAGTTAATATATCTATACTACACGAAAGTTAATAAGTGAACGCGTGTCACAAAAATAAAGAGGGTCCCTAATTCTATAGAGGTTGTAGGAGACATTGGTATCTTTAAGAGAACAGAAGAGGAGAGAGTACGCATCTTTTTGAAGAGCGAGAGAGTATGTATCTTTTTGAATTGAAAAGGAGTATGCATCTTCTGTTGGAGACTTCTTATTATAGTAACTCCAATCTCATGTTTTTGAAAAGAGAGAGAGAGTCTTCATCTTTTGTAGGAGAAAATTAAAGGTGGTACTTTTTATTATGGTAACTCTAATTTTTTTTCTAAAATTTTTATATATCACTCGTTCTTTAAAATCTCTTACCATGAATCTAGCCATCTCTATCCTAAAATATATATATGTTATTCCACCCTCAAAATTCATTCTCTATCCCCTAAAATTAATGCAAGATACTTCCTCCTTAGACTCCCCAACCCTCACGCCCTTTTCCCTCCCTCTCATGCTCTCACTTCCTTTCTCTCTCCCTATCTTTCTCTCCCCATTTCTTCTTTATTTGAACTCACTTAGTTAGTTTAGAAAAAACAGAAAAAAGAATTTATCTAATTAATTAATTTTCGATAGCATACATGTTACATGTTTGATTTATATCTAACTAAAAAATACACTATTTTATATTCCCTTTAGTTCTAGGACATACACCCTACCTTATCTCTATGTATGGGCCCATTTTTATTCTTTTCATATATATCCGCCCTTAACTCTAGGTTAATAATGTAGTCTCTATATATAGGCCCATTTTTATTCTTTTCATATATATCCGCCCTTAACTCTAGGTTAATAATGTAGTGTAGATATGAAAGGTGCCCAACTTCCCTCTCTCTTAATTCTCTTTCTCCATTTTTTAAACCTTTTCCTTTATAATTTGGTGTCATGTTTCAAATTTAGTTGGATAACGTCCCTCTCTTTCTCTCCTTAACGTCACTTTGATAACTTTCTCTCCCTAACGTTACTTTGATAATGACAACGCTCTTTTTCTGTCTCTCATATGTGTTTTAAAATTGACATCCCGTTCGTAGTCTTTGCTCCATACGAGGATTACAAAGTGACAGCATGATTGCCGTTGTCATTCTCGCCATTAAGAATTTCATAATGGGTTGCCTTGTAATACTTATAAATCGACAACAATTTAATATTTTATCTATTTATCGTACTGCCCCTAAAATATCAATAATTATAACTCATGATTAATGTCTGTTGATGACGTTTCAAATCCAATAAAAAGAAACGGGTAAAATGATAAATGGTCCACCTTGATAAATTTTTCTCATTAAAAAAAAAATATTTATACGTAAACCAGAAAATAAATGTAATATTCCGCATGGCCTATGTTTTCCACAATTTTACATCTGACTCCTACTTTTTGATGATTTTTCTTATTCTAATCTCCTCCGCAATTTGATGTAGGCAACATCGACTATTTTTTTTTATATGTTTTTTCAATAATTTTTTTCTTCTAGGGCATTAGATAACTCAAGAATCGAACCGCCCTATCCCAGACAATTCGACATTAGCGACATTGAACTGCTCTCATATGGGGCAATTCCATGTTAATATTGAACCATCCCATGCTTAATTATTTTTTTTTTTAAACATAGGAAGTAGTTCAATACCAGCAACATTGAACCCTCCCATAAAGAGGGGCAGTTCAATTCTCGTGTATCGTACGACCTTAGAGTTTAAAAAAAAAAAATAAAAAAAAATAAAAAAAATTGCTAACATTGAATTAAGGGAAAAATTAGAATAAAAAACTTCCAAAAAGGATTGTATGAACCCTCTCACAAAGTGGGGCAGTTCAATTCTGGTGTATCGTAAGACCCTGGAGGTCAAAAAAAAAAGAAAAGAAAGTTGCTAACATTGAATAAGGGGCAAAATTAAAATAAAAAACTTCCAGAAAAGGAATTGCGTATAGATGAAGAATGTGCATTTAATTTTGGAAAATTATTTCATGCGGGCTGGACCACATTTCTATATATGTGGTACGAATGTTTTCTTACTAGAATTGTTATTTCTAGGTTTTAAAATTTATTTATTTATCATATTCATGATCTCCATGATAGAGATTACATGTCCTTAAAAATTAAGTCCTACAATCTATCTAAAAAATAGAATTATTAAAAGGCCCGCATTTCAATATATACAGGTTTGGCAGCATAGAAACAGATTCTTTTAGTTTTTAATGTAATAATTAAATTTTTCAAAAAAATAGAAAAAAAAAGAAAAAAAAGCGGAGATTCCAAGGACAAGGAGAACAGAAGAAAAGGGTTCAATGAATGTAGTTCCTTAAATGTATTGATTAATGACATTTTGACATTAATAGCTAATTCTTTTATTTTATTATTTCAAATGAAAGGGATACTATTGTATGCATGTTCTGATAAATCCACAGGTAGAACCCATTTGGTTCCTATGTAACCTCTCACTCTCTCACATTGCAAAAGGTTACCTTTCTTGAGCTCAAAGCACATGGTTTCTCTCTCTTCCTGATTCTTTTGATCCTTGAATCTAAGTCTAAACTCTTGTTAATTGTATAGAAACTGATGCACTACTGTGAATCCCTCAAGTGCAAAACTTATTCCATATGCATATTCTCTACAAAAATTCAAAAAATCTCGGGCTCTTTCCGCTCCCTTAACTACACCCTCTCTTCCATCTCTATTCCACACTTTTGCTGAGAGTTCAGGGCTTTAAAAGTGGTTTTGTCACAGTCCAAAACCACATCTCTGTAGACAAACCTGGTTTTCTTCCTCTTAGAGCTCTCTGTTCAGAACCCAAAAGTGGTTTTAGCTCATTCAAAGCCCAATTTCCTGTAAAAGGAAAGTATACACTGTCCAAACTTGTTAATATAGGATGTTTATATTGTAATCAATATATATGGAAAAGTTAGGTGGAGTAATCTCTATTTTTATGGTTAGTCTAAGTATATATTTAATCGTAACATATACTTTCCTTTAATATTTCCAAGAGCGGTTTCTCCATTCTCAAAAGCGATCTGTTATATAGACCCAAAGCTGGTTCTGGATTGAAAAATGTCCGGAAGAGAGATGGCGAGTGCAAATGGAGAGAGTGGAACAGTGGTTTCTGGTTTGGAAGATAACAGGGGAGAGGAGGAGAGAGAGTCACTTTCAGTTGAGCAAATATTTGAATCAAAGAGTGTTCCTCCATGGCAGGAGCAGCTCACATTTAGGGCTTTTTTTGTGAGCTTTGTATTGGGGATTATGTTCAGTGTGATTGTCATGAGGTTCAATTTGACAACCGGTATTATTCCAAGCTTGAATGTTTCTGCTGGCTTGTTGGGTTTCTTCTTTGTGAAGAGTTGGACAAAGTTCTTGGAAAAGGTGGGGGCCTTAAAGCAACCTTTCACTAGGCAGGAGAACACTGTTATTCAGACCTGTGTGGTGGCTTGCTCTGGGATTGCATTTAGTGGTGAGTTCTTAGGTGTTTTGTTCTATAAATTATTTAGTTTTTGTAAATAAAGGACACAATCATCCCCTACTTATTAGATATTAATTTGAGTAATAAAGGACACAATCATCCCCTACTTATTAGATATGAATTTGAGTGGGATGCAGTGTGCTATTCCTATGTGCAATGAACAAATTTTTTTTTCAGGCTAATGGTACTCTTTGGGAAATTATAAATTTTTTTTCTTTAGATTATTATAAATAAATACTCAATTTTTTATAGCCTCATCCATACTCTTTTTTACCGCTATTGGTGTTTGTTTTTTATAAAGATACCCTTCATGATAGTTTTAGATCCATGAAGGCGGACTTTGATGCTCTTAAAGTTCTGAAGTTCTAATACCCAAATAACCATCATAATGTTTAAAATACCATGATGGTCAACGGATGCATCACCTTGTTTCAAAGGCCTTGAAGTACAAGTAAAGCATCACGACATATATTGACCGTGATGATTTTAAGGTTCCAATAAACTCATAACCATCATGGTGTTTAAAACATCCTGATGGTTAAAGGAGGCATCATGGTGTTGAAATGGCCGTGATGTTCTATAATCTCCAGTAACCCAATAATCATCACGATGTTTGAATTTCCATCATGGTTATGAGTTGACCTTGATGCTTTCGCAGATCTAAGACTACCGTTAAGAGTATTTTTATTAAAAAAATCTGAAAAGATGAATGAATAAGGTTTTGAAAATTTTGATATTTATTTCTAATAATCTAAAAAAGAAGAAGTACATTTTAGATAATTTCCCCAACTTTTTCATACCAAAGGTCAATAGTCTTATAGTGTTACTTTCACCGGGCTTATTTGGTTAGCAGTTGAAGTTTTATCTTGGGTTCAATTCCTTTTGATATAGTAATATTCACAATTTCTCCATTATATGAAAAACTACACCCTCTTCCTTTTTCTCTCCCACATTGTGTTACATGAAAAAATTTACAGGTGGTTTTGGGAGCTACTTGTTTGCAATGAGTGAGACAATTGCCCGCCGAGACACGCACGGAGCCATCGACCCACAAACCGTTAAGAACCCGAGTTTGGGTTGGATGATGGGCTTCCTTTTTGTCGTCAGCTTCATTGGCCTCTTCTCTATCGTCCCCCTCAGAAAGGTACATGCTAGAGAAGACTATTTTTCTAGAGCGATTTTGAGTCTTAGAAATAGTGGCACGTTATCTGTTTTCAAGATATTCATATATTTATAGGTCTACTTAATTTTAATTTTTTTTGAACTTTAAAGTTCTATGATTAGATATAAAAATAGATTTTCAAATAATCGTAATAATTTTTTACACCAAAAATACATGTTATAATAAAATTTAGAGGTGTCTTATTTGGATTGTTTAAGATTGCAACCTTATAATAACCACAACCATTAAATATTTGATATTTTAAGGAAACTTGTCCTCACTATACGCTCTAAGTGATTTATAAATAAAATTAAAAATAAAAATTCCCATGCTTGTTGTTGGATGTACTTTGATGGACTCTGAGCCTTTCAGACCATAGTCGTGCTGGTTCGGACAATTTCTTTCCTCTGTTTTTTTTGTTTTTATTACTTTGAGAGAGAGAGGGATGGCGGCTTTGGGGGGTGAATAGCAGATTCCTCCTTTTTAATAAAAAGAATTGTATACAATGAGGCCATTTACCTTTCACACAAAGTCACAAGTACTCGTAACCATTTGTTGTGAATGATAGTTTGGGTGTATCACAAAGTACGAGAAAAATTCTTTTGATTTTTGAGCTTGATTAATGGAATAAGTATAACCATATACATTAGGGATATAATTTTTTTTTTTTTTAAGGTATCAGTGGCTGGTGTCAATAAGATTAGAAGTGGCTGGTGTCAATAAGATTAGAAGCTACAACGTGGTAACTAAATATGTAATTATTAGCAAGATTAGAAACGACAACCTGGTAACTAGGTATGAGGGTGCTACTACTATGACCCAACCCCTTTCTGGTACCTTGGATATCTTGTTGCTTTGGAGGTCTCTTTCACCCATATACATCAAGAGGCAAATGGAGTGGAGGATGGCTAAGCAAGAAGAGAGGATGCTCAGCAAGAAGAGGGGTTCTTTATAGAGCTTTGTATTTTTTTTTTTTTGGTAATTCAATAGGGAAGACATGCCCTTACCTAGTTTTTCAAATAGTTTAGAAATTCATTTTTGAAGGTGTTAGTAGGGTGGTATCAATGGGAATGGAAACCACACCATGGTGATTATGGTGTGGGGGTGCTACCACCACACCGGCCACTTTCTTTAGAGCTTTGTATTTCCTTCGAGCAAAATATGATTGTGTAATTGTAATTTGATTTTGTATTTTTAATAATATTTCTAAATATTGTGCCAAAAAAAGTATTTTTCAAAAGACTTTCTATCCAACCAAGCCCGCATATGTAGAAATGTGTGCTTATTAATAAATCTATTTTTGAGATGAATTTTTGGACTTAATTTTTAAAGACATGTAATTTCTAACGTGGAGATCATGAATAAGAAAAAATAAGTAAATTTTAAAAACTAAAACTAATAATTCTAGTAAGAAAATATTTGGACTGTTAGTTTCATTGTTTTAAGATGAAACACCTACTGGCATTCATCTTTAAGATGGATGCTTTACACTTTTTGGACCACATGTAGTCCGCATGAAACAATTTTCCTTTTTCGAATAATCAGGGTTAGAAAGTGTACACAGCCCGTTACATACATTTCCAAGGTTACTTTATGGCAATTACAGAATTAAACACATTTTAATGGTGCATCCAAACATATCCTTATGGGGTTCTGCTTGACTTTTTTGTGGGTTGTGTTTTCAGATAATGGTCATCGACTACAAGCTTCCTTATCCAAGTGGAACGGCTACTGCTCTCCTAATCAACAGTTTCCATACACCTCAAGGAGCAAAGCTAGTCAAGTCGGTAGCCCCAACAATTCTTCTATTTTTTAGTTTTTTTTTAAAAAATCAATCCATCATATATGAAAAAGGGGGTAGATTTTCTATGATTTTGATGTAGGGGTCACTAGACAAAAAAACAAAAAAGAAAAAAAAAGAGTTTATAAGGAACGGGATCGGGGCATTGGTGATTAGGAGGGCAGGTGCCTCAACGTAACGTTCTAAATTCCATTCCCACGGTTAACACTGTAAAATAATAATAATAATAATAAAAAAGAGAAAGAAAAGATAAATATTATAATTTAGATAAAAAAATGCGAAGGAGGTATTTTTCTTTAAACTTGGAGGGAGACCGTGGACTTTCTATGAATCATGAGTTTATTTGGGATTTAATTTTAGAGAAGGAGACTGTTTTTTCCTTGAAAAATTGAGCCCCCTCTCTCCTATATTTTCTACTGTCTCCTTATGTCTCTCTCCTATTGCCACCCCTGTATTCTCTACCATCTCTCTCCTACTTTTCTTAATGTCTTTTTTGAATTGGTTTACCAATTTTACAGGAAACAGGTGAGAGCTTTGGGAAAATTCTTCTCCTTCAGCTTCCTGTGGGGATTCTTCCAGTGGTTCTTCACAGCAACCGGTGACTGTGGATTCCAAAATTTTCCCACATTGGGCCTAAAAGCCAGGGATTACAGGTAAAAATTCTTCCAACTCTTTCCAGGAAAATGAATAAATCAATGTTGGGTTTTGTGACATAGTTTGATCCATCAAAAAGTAAGGGAGTAGTTTGCATAAGGTTGCAATCTTAAGCAATCAAAATGAGGTGCAGCACCAAATTTTATCATAATATGTAACTTTGGTGTCAAATTCTTAGGATGACATAAGAATCTATTTTCATATTTAATTATAATTTTTTAAAAAGTAGTTCAAATAAAAACGATTTATAAACTCATTAAGATCTTAAAAATGGACAGTCTAGATAATGTGTTTCAAGGTGTATTATTTTTAAGACTTGAAATCTTTGTTTTTCTTATACATGTATCTCGATGTCGAGATGATTAGTTAGAGAGTTTTCCAACTTCAACTAGGCCTTTTACGATAGAATTTTCAAAAGCACCTTAATTCTACATTTTACAGTTGCAAACTTATAAAAACTAGAAAAATGACAAATAGGGCAAGGGACTGGCAAAAAGAACTTAATGGTCTTTGACAAAAAATCAAAATGAGAGACAAACAAAAAATTATAAATCCATACCACATTTTTTACATTTTTTTTGAAAATCATTTGATTTTTTTTTATAATGTCTCCAAATTGTACACAGGACTCTTGGAGTTACTCACCGAGTCCAAGTGGGCACATTGCATTCAACCATACTATAAAAACAAAAGCCTAACGTGTAGTATAAAATTTACAGGTTTTATTTTGATTTCTCGGCCACTTATGTTGGAGTGGGGATGATATGCCCTTATATAGTGAATGTATCTTTGCTCTTGGGGGCTATTCTCTCATGGGGGATCATGTGGCCTCTCATTGAAACCCAGGTGGGGAAGTGGTATCCTGCAGGTCAAGATGACAATCTAAAAGGGCTTCCTGGATATCGGGTACCACTTCTTAGCTTTTTCATTCTCTTTTATATTAATTGTTGCTATATTTTATAAGAAAACAATTGAGTAATCTTCTGATAAGTGGGTTGAAGATTTTACTTGAGCTATCCTTAGGCCTGCAAATGGGTAGTGTCTATGTCGAGCAACCTCCACGTTGTGGTTTTCCTTCACATTGACATCACCCCACCAATACCGGCACAAAACTAATTCCTAAACTATTTGAAAAAAAGGATAGAGCTTGTCTTCCCCATTGAATTATCAAAAAAAAAAAAATACATGACCAGAGATTTCTCAGACGAAGTATAAATTTGAAGAAGAAAAAGAATGTCAAAATACATGCTCCTTTTGTTCCCTTTTCTGCAGGTCTTCATCTCGATTGCCCTGATCCTTGGCGACGGCCTCTACAACTTCGGGAAGGTGTTCATCAAAAGCGCCCTGGCCTTGAACCAACAGAGACGAGCCCGAGCCATACTCCCAGTCACAGATGCCAACCCCTCTGCTGGCACTTCCTATGATGAGAAGCGCCGTAATGAGGTATTCATGAGCGATAGCATCCCCCCCTACATTGCAGCTGCCGGCTACGTCACCCTCGCTGCCATCTCCATTGGAGTCCTTCCCCAAATCTTCCCCCAACTAAAATGGTACTTTGTTTTGATAACATATACCTTTGCCCCTGTATTCGCTTTCTGTAATGCATATGGTGCCGGCCTCACTGATTGGAGCTTGGCCTCCACATATGGAAAATTGGCCATATTCATCTTTGGAGCATGGGCGGGGGCAGCTCACGGTGGCGTCGTTGCCGGTCTTGCAGCATGCGGTGTCATGATGGGCATCGTCTCAACAGCATCAGACTTGATGCAGGATTTCAAAACAGGGTATCTGACACTGGCATCCCCACGCTCTATGTTTGCAAGTCAGGTTGTGGGGACTGCAATGGGATGTGTAATCGCCCCTTGTGTTTTTTGGCTCTTTCACAAGGCATTTGATCTCGGCCGCGAGAAGTCAGAGTACCCCGCCCCCTTTGCGCTTGTTTATCGCAACATCTCCCTCATTGGTGTTGAGGGCTTCTCATCGCTCCCTGACCACTGCTTGACCCTTTGCTTGGTGTTCTTCCTGGCTGCAATGGCTATTAATTTGGTGCGCGATCTGACTCCAAAGAGGATTTCGCAATTCATACCGCTACCGATGGCGATGGCAATCCCATTCTATATCGGGGGTTACTTCGCGATCGATATGTGTGTCGGGAGCTTGATTCTTTTCGTGTGGCGAAGACTTGACAAGAAGAAGGCCGACGCATTTGCACCGGCTGTGGCCTCTGGAATGATTTGCGGCGATGGGATATGGTCCCTGCCGGCATCGATCCTTGCCATCGCCAAGGTGAAACCTCCTATCTGCATGAAGTTCTTGTCAAGGGCGGTGAATGCCAAGGTTGATGGCTTCTTGGCGAATTAGCGAGGAAGATTATGGTGGTTCTTCTGTTAGAGACAGTTATATGTTAAGTTCATGTCACACAGACTATTGAAGGTGCGAGTAAGTGTTGCTGATATCAATACTTGGGTAGAAAGCCTATATGGCTCAACATGTTTATATAATTATGGGATTGTATATAATTTATAAAATGAATAGGTTATAGATAGCTATCATATGTGGAATTTGATAGCTTTGGTGTGTAGTAATTTTTTAAAAACATTTCCTTGAGACTTTGAACTCGTTAAATGGCATGCACCTAGTCACCCAATGGTATGCACCTAATCACCCAATTCCACTTCCAATGGCCATAGCCAATTGTGACCTCCTTGTACTAAAGATAAATGTTCGTATTGTATAATTTTTTATTATTACTTGTAAATGAATACTATGATTTTTAGAGTATATAATAGAATTTCCCTTTCTATGAGATATAACAAGTGGATGGGGCGATGGTAGAGTATGGAATGGTAGGTTAAGATGGCTTCGGGCTCTACACAGAGTCGCTACAAAGTTTTTAATTGTTTTTTATATACTGAGGTGTTGATATATGTGAATATAAATTTTGTTGTAACACTTACGTAGAGGTGGTTTTGAACAAAATGGTGTTGCTGAGAAAAAGGTGTCTGTTCATATATTTTAAGGATGGGGTTTCTAAGAGTACCCCATCTCATAGCAGATGTGTGTTTCCCCTCTAAAGTCCATCTTAAAGATCGATTTTGGACCAAAATTGTAAGAGATTTTTAATCTAAATCAAGGTGATCATGAATTTATAAAATATAAAAATAATTTTAAAAAAATTTGATTTGATTTGATTTTTTTTTGTACCAACTTTTGTTTTTTTGGTTGAGTCAGTGGAGAGAGGGCCCAACTCTCGATAGTAATTGAGCCTAGGACGCAATGTTGCAAATCGCCAAATACTAACCAATTAAGCCCATGCTCTTTTCCTTTTTTTTTTTTTTTTCCGGTACCCTATCCTCAACCTTAAAAGCTCAAGAGATGTACGTGGCCCTATTCAGAAATGACTGTTTTATCTTTTAATTATGTTCTATATACTGAGATATTGACACGTATTAACATGCAAAACTAACTAAAGAGTAGAATGTCACAGTAACATTGAGCTTGAGTTATTTAGGAGGGGGTAGTGATACCAATGGTGAGCGGGCTATGTCTTAACATAACGCGTTCCCCTCCATTCCTATTGTTAACATATGAAAAATAAAAATAAACTAGTGCTATGTTGGTCCTTTTGAAGTTCTCTGCATAAGTTTTTTTTAAAAAACATTTTAAAAAGTGTAATTTTTCGAATATCTCCAAAAACTCGTCTCAGATTTTGCAAAGAGAATAAAAGCCCTAAATCTCGACTCAGATTGTGCGACACCCTATTTAGTCTCTTAAGCTCCTAACTCCCCTATCGATGAAGCCGTGGAATCTTAACGTAGAGTTCCAAACCACAGTAAGCAAGTCGAGAAATAATAATAAATTAGCAAATAGAGAAAATGCTAATAAACCAAATTTAGTCCCAAAATTGGAGGCAAGAAATTGGGGCATAAATACAGGTCGACAATGAATCGAGTTAGAAAATCATGAATGTCTAGTATTTTGCTGAAAGAAACAGTAAAAAATATAATCCGATACATATAGATGAGATAAAATAACACTACAATTTCTATTTACAGTGGCGTCATGATAGAATTGTTGAACAATAATTTTATGTCCTTGGTAGCATTTAGGGTTTTTTTTAATATAATATAAGTAATGATTATATGAGACCCTTCCACATCTATGTGTGTAGGATCCCAAAAGATTTAGCACAAATCGTTAGAAAAGTTATCACATGGATGTGAGATTTGACTTTTCTAGATATCTGTGCTAAATTTAATGATATCCTTTGGGGTCCTACACACATGGGTATGGGAAGGTCTCATAAGATCATTGCTCATATATATATATATAAAA